>JACEEZ010021927.1:272500-307500 GCA_016584305.1 Chionoecetes opilio
ACAAGGTTTGCTTTGCACCAATCAGAAATTATAGAAAGAGCAGATGTTAGGCGCTTGGTGGCATCTCTCCGTGAATTATTTAGTTCCTGTTGAGTTGGACGTCTAATAAACGACGTTGAAAAATGCTGGGTAGAATCATCAGCGTAGTGGATAGGGCTTTGAGTTTAGACTTAGAAGATCAGTAATGAATAATAGAAAGAGAATGGGTGATAGGACAGAATCCTGGGGAACACCACTATTGATAGATTTAGGAGATGAACAATGTCCGTCTACAGTAGCTGCAATAGAACAGTTTGAAAGGAAACTTAAAATGAAGGTACAGAGAGAAGGATAGAAACCCAATGAGGGTAGTTTGGAAATTAAAGATTTGTGGCAGACTCTATCAAAAGCGTTTGCTATCTCAAGGGCAACAGCAAAGGTTTCACCGAAACCCCTTAAGAAGGATGACCAAGATTCAGTTAGGAAACCTAGAAGATCGCCAGTAGATCGCCCTTTACGGCAATCGTACTGATGATCAGATCATGAGAAGCTCTGAGCAGATAGATGCTTAAGAATCTTCTTATTAAGTATAGATTCAAAAGCTTTAGAAAGGCAGGAAGTCAAAGTTAAAGGACGGTAGTTTGAAGGATTATAATGGTCACCCTTCTTAGGAATAGGTTGGATGTGAGCAAACTTCCAGCAAGAAGGAAAGGTGGAAGTAGATAGACAAAAACGGAAAAGTTTGAGCAGGCAGGGTGCAAACTGTGCTCATAGAAAAAGTGCGAATTAGATCAGATACTGCGGTGTTCTTCAGTGACCATATGATATCTAATATACTATAGGAGTATCTGTGTGTGTGTCTGTCTGTCTGTTTTGCGTAGCCGAAACTGTAAATTCAATTTTGATGAGAGTAGCTCAGAAAATCGCAAATAAATCGTAGGTGGTAAGCGGCTTGGTCCCATGTCCATTGAATCATTTTGAAGGGGGGTTTTGGGCTAAAAACACTTTAAGAGTATTATATTACAGGAAGAAACTCTGCCTTAACGTCTTGCCGCATTCCACAAACTCAGTAGACTAATGGACGTTTGTGTGCGTGTGTGAGTGTGTGTGTGTTGGAATCACACGGAACGTGGTCTACCCCGAGGCACTTTGACCAGTGACCAACGACAGCAACAACACGATTGGAGTTTGCAATTACATGTTGTCTAATACACGTATACTACTACTACAAACATCAATACATGGGTCCGAAGGGCCCACAAGCACTTGTTATAAGTAAAGTGTTGTTAGTCAGGTCTTTGTTCTGTGTTGTGATATCCTTGGCAAGAGGTACGGTCAGGCGTGAATGATTTAGATAGGATACGGGCGTGTGCCTCAGTGATCACCATACCATATTATAAATGAATTGTTGCTAATTAGATTCTCATTAGAATGACTCACGGCCAGGCGTGAGCCATTCTCTAGCCGCGCCCAGTCTAAAGAGCCACCCATATTGTGTTAAAGGTATAATGTGAATGCAGTTGTGTGGACATTTCGGAGGCGCAGTGTTATTAATGAATTCCCGAGAATTTCCTTCATGTGAACCTTCATATTAAACATTTAATTTGTCTAGGTCAAATTGTTGTCCATTCCTGATTGTTGTTCAGGTGGTGGTGTGAGGAGATAAGGTTGGTCGGAAGGGTGTTGAGGGAAATTATATTTTGTCTACTAAACCTACGTAGTGCCTTAATCTCGGTCGGAAATAAATTTGTTATCCAAAAGGGAATCCTAAGTTTTATTTCGAGTGTAAACAGAAGGTTACCTGGCCTTATCCTCGAGGTGCTGGCAGCATGATGTCAACCTCAAATTGCATGTAAGTGAACAACTCGTTGTACGGAAAACGCGGGTTTACACTGGTAGCTTAAACAGTGGAATTACCACTCCCCAATTACGTATCAACACGCGCAAAGACCAACCAACCATCTTATTAAAACCCAACCCCGCTCACGTTCATGTTAAAAGTTTCTTTGGTGGGACACAGTCAACTTCCCCGTTCATTGAATGTTTCAGGCACCGTAATCAAAACTTTTTGAACCCCAGCAGGCAGAGCAAATTCATTCTTCGAAGATGAAAGAGTAAACCAAATCTTTAAATGGCAGCATGACCTCTGCAATCTTTGAATAGATAACAATGACATTGCTGATGGAATATATCCTGGCCACAAGATAGACAACATCAAAGAGATCGTCAATGCCACCGAGAGAGATGGCGGGGCCATGGTGTCATGATTGAACCACGCATATATTCAGGAAATTGACCAATTAGTGCCGAAGACTATAAAAAGGTCCAAATTCAAGCAACAAATTGACAAGTGATCCATTTCAATACAGCATTCTATGTAGAGTCATTGGCATCAGACAGAGTACACTGGACAGCAGAGGGTAGAGAGAAGGTGGAAAATAAACTGGAAGTAGTAATAAGAGGGTATAAGGATTCATCATATGAGTAAAAAACTGAAGTAACGCTTTGATTAGCTAAGGGAAACCGGAATGTTCTTCAGTGATCGATGGAACACGGGAATCAAGTCCCTACTCGACGCCATAAGCAGCGATTCTTTACTACCCATCATGTGTAGGTCAAATTTACCAATGGAGGACGTTAAAGAAGGAATTGTGGAAAGGATAGTTTTTCCTTGTATTCTTCAACTAGAACAAGAACTATCAGATCTAAAAGCCCAATTGGGAACTTCTTACAATCCTGTCTCATTCCTGAATGCAGATCCTAAAGCCAACGAATAGGTGGGACTTACAAAGCCTAGGGATATCCCACAATTAGAACTCCATCAGTTACAAGGTCTCGATGCAGCCACACGGCTACAAATGTTCTTTGAATTGGTCGAACAATGTAGAAATCATGACCTTACACGCATCGAAATCGCCAAGGTAAGAGTGAGCCAAGACCTTGCTATCTTAATCCATAATAAACAAAGTAATTTAAAACTAACCACTTGGGAAGAATTTGAAGCTTTTTTTCATACTGAGTTTGCCATAGACGATAGCGTAGACCGAGCCTGGCAAGAAATATATTTTATGAAGTATGACTGGTGTGAATCTCTAGAAGATTTTGCCCACAACCATAAATGCCAGTATGCTGTAATTGAGACAAAATCTCCCATGAGAGGTTCCCAAATAGATATAAAATCAACAAGAGAAAACTATGGTATATATTACCGCCAGAATCTAGAAAAAAAAGTTAAGTGATTCCTAGACGAAGAATACCCTCTGAAATATTCCTAGATCGTCGTTTACATGAGCGGCAATTGCTCGAAGTATGACACACTCCCCATGTAATAAATGTAATACCAAACAAAGAGAAAAAAATAGAGGTAAAGATAGAGAAACCACCATTCGAAGCCAGTAAACTCACCGGACGTCGATACGTTCAAAGATGAAGTGGCAAAACTGAAAGGACAAGTCTCCAAGAGATCTCCAACTCCATTTATCGCGCGCTTCCCAAGAACGCCCCCGTAACCAACAAACCTACCCTAACCCTCTACCTCAAAATTCACACAATCAATCAATCATTGGGAGCATACGCCTCGCCAACCCGACGACGCCACTCTTGGGGGACACCACGTGCGAGTCCCATGCATGCTCCTTTCCCATACCTAGCAGCTCTCGACAGGAAACATCAACTTGCCCCAGCCACGAGCCTTGTGGGCTCCCCCTTGGCCTCTTCTACGCCTGATTGTCTCTTACAGATACAACCCGTTACAGATCCAAACCGATGGGAAGGATCGGTTTCAGGGTAGCGTGCCACATGCCCATATAGCCGAAGTTGGCGCTGACGGACTATGCAAGTAAAAGGCATTGATTCAGTATCACGCTGCAATCGCTGATTTGACACGTAATCATCCCAGCGATACCCCATGATTCTTCGAAGACACTTATTACCAAAGGCATCGATTCGCCTCTTTTCTTTAAGTCGCTATTTAGTGTCCATGTCTCACATCCATATAGTCCGGCAGCCAGAAGTACATTTTTCTTATAACCTTGTTTTGGGGTCTTAAGTTTTTTTTCAGTGGATTTTGTTTGCCAACATATCCGGTTTGAAAAAAATATATGTGTTGGCTCGCTGTCAGCCTTGGGCAATTTGAGATAATTAGCATAAAACAAAATGGCCGCCAAAATTATATCAGAATACATAAAATACCATACATCCCTTGAAAATTGACACAGTGGGTCAACCAATACATGAATGCCAGGGTATTTTGATCCAGAAAATCTATTTCTGGTATTTTCAAATTCAAAATGGCCACCGTTTTCAAAATAACTGCCCAACAAATAAGAAATTGAAGTGTACAAATCGTAATTTTGGCGTATGTATGATTCGTACACTCTGTTAATTTACTAGTAGATTTTAATATTTTGTACATTTACTCATGAAATTATCTGAAGGTGCAGTGTTTATAGTTTTTAATAGAAACTGTTGAAAACTAGGGATGCCTGAACATGCTATATTCACTTCAGATATGTGTAGGTGGTTGATCCTCACGTGTTTGTTTCCTCGTAATCCTCACATCCATTTGTTGCGTGGCATTTTATTTCTCTGTTTATTGTTTATCATAAAGGAGTGAATGTCCTTGCACTACCAGGGCACACTGGTGACTTCACTGCTGTGAAACCCAGCATGGGGTTCAGGGTCAGCTAAGATGTAACTTAGTGTCCCAAATGTTATCTAATTTGCCCCATTTCAGTTAGATAACCGTACTTGAATAGACAGGGTGTGCCAACGCGGGAGAGCCGAGCCAAGAATGAAGGAGCTTAATTCATTCGGATGGTGCACAGATTGCACGAGACTTAAATGGCACTGGATGAACGATCGGGCTAGGAGTAGTACATAAACTGTGTGAACCTAGTTGAATCCCATACATGAAAGTGCATACTGTTAAAGGTGGTAAAAGGATAAACCCTCGGCCTTTAACAGAGACCAGTGTTCTAAGTGTTAGATTGGTACTAGTGTAAGTTATTGCTACAGTTTCCAATTTACAATTGAAGTGTACATGTATATGAAGCAAAGCCAGTATGGAGGAAGAATGCTATTTTGCTTGAAAGTTTAAATGCACAGATTCGAAGAAGAAAGAAGTCTTGATAAATGCTAAAGCTAAGAGGATAGAAAATATCATAAGATGCAGTAAAATATACAAAGATGAAATCCATCAGAAACTGCAGTTGCAATATGATAATGACAAGGATCTGAGTTTGAAGGTCCATAGCTCATGTGTGAATAAATACGTTCATCGTAAAGTCCCACAGCGCCGCTGCCTTTCAGAAGCTTGCCCTTACAATGACAGAAAACAAGAAGCAATTGATCAATATTATTTGCGACAACATTCTGAATGACACAGATTTCATTCAGAAGAATACAACAAAGCACAAACTTATGATAACAGGTCAGGACAAAACACCTGTAGAAGTAAGTTGCAGTGGTACAATCCTAGAAAGAGCTGACATGGCAACCACTCATGAAGAAGCTGATAACATCATTGTGCAGTACGGTGGAGTGAAAATTTTCATAATTATTTTTCTTCTTTGGGTAGTTATAAAAACTTGCTAAGGGGTCTAAACAACATGTTGACATGAAATAGAAAAATAAAATAAAAAATTTTGGCTAGCACATTCAGCTTGAAAATCACGCCGATTAGTTTTTTTTTTTTTTTTTTGAGACCGAATGGCGTTTTGCTGTATCTAAATGTGCTTAGACTGCAAAACCATTATTTGTATTGTACAATTTTAACAAGTAACTGCTTGAATTTACACAAACAAACAAAGAACACTTATATAGGAACATAGTTCACTTAATTTCTTTTCATAGTTTTTCAAATTTTATGTTGAATTTTGGTTTCAAATTTGGGCATTTTAGCCTGCGACTCCAACCGGACCCGTATAAACCCATCGCGGCTTTCCTTCCCACAGACCGCCACCGAAGCTTCCGTAACAAGCTTGATATGTCTCTCGACTGCTTGCGTGTGACAGGGGTAGCGTGAAAAGCCGACCATTGGCGTGACATCCTCGTGGATGAAGCGTAGAAGAGTCTCGTCATCAATCTTCATGGTCACCGGTGGTTCCGTGATTGGTTCCTTGCGCCAGTCAATCATAGAAGTGTAGTCTTCGGCTTCAAAGTTCAGAGTTGGCACCTTAAAGACCCTGACCGTGCCCGGTTTCGCTTCTTTTCTTGCTTTCATGATGCGACGTACACCGAGTTCGCGTATATGGAGTCGAGCGTCGGTTATCATACTGAGAAGAAGATTCTCGGGATGTCCGAAATAACCATTTCTTTGTATAACGGGGTCGACGACACGATGAAGATCTTTCTTCATGTAGTGAGATTTGTTGATCGTTTCAAACACGTGCCTTCCTCCATCTTTGCACGAGGGTTTCATCTTTATCGCAAACCACATGGGTGCATAAACTCTGACAATGAAGAGAACAAGCTCTTTGAGTTGATCTGAGGGGTTCGCTGTAGACACATACAGACGTAGAATGCGATTGCCTGTAGTTAAACATCTCGAATGATTCATTAGACCGGGATTTCGTAGAGAAAGGTCAACAGGACACACACCGACTGATATGGCGTTACACATGTCGTGAAGGTACTTCTGATCTGCTGATAAATCATCAGGGAGTGTCGCGGGCATTTCACACTGAATGTGTGAAAATGTCACTAGCGGTAAAGCTTCACAGGTTGGTAGTTGTTTACCGATCGGTCCTGAGAAGCCTTTTGGTCCTGTAGTCTTTCCGTCGAGATGAGCGAAGAGATGCCTCAATGGAAGCTCATTCGCGTGAAGTTGGCAGATGATCCAATTAACTGGTCGCTTTAGAGACAGTTCAAACAATCGAACGATGCCGCCTTTTACTCCAGTGTTGACTACTGTGCCGTCGCATCCCAGAGCCATTAGTTCTGTTTTATTTACACCTCTCTCGTCTAAATATTTTATCAGTTCAACTGTTACAACTTTGCTAGAGCCGCCGGTTGGAGTTATGTGTCCAAAATAAGACGACCCCGGTTCAGATATGATTACTATATGTTCCTCGCTCGTGACCTCTCGATGTAACTTTCCGTCATCTTTTCTCACTTGCACCATGGTCTTGTCTTTGCGACCGTCAAAATAGAAGCCGCTGATGTCATTGTCTCTTTCCTCGCGCACTTGACTTCTTTTCTTGCTTCGCTCGCGTCTTATCTTGCTTCTGTCTATCACATGACTGACATCGCCTTCGTGAACTATTCCGATGTCCTGTAGTACAGCACTCGTTATACTTGCTGCCGCCCGGTCCGATAACCCATGAAGGTCACACGCTAACGCTACAGACGGAAGCTTCACTCTCATCTGATTACCTTTAGCTTCCTGCTTTGGCGTTGGTTTTTTAGGCGTGTTCGCAAACATTTCAGAGTCGCTATCATCACTCGTAACATCGTCATTAGAATTAGAATCAATGTCATTGATCTCCATGTTGGTTGATGATGACGTCGATGGTTCGGGACTTTTAGCTTTGGCAGGTGTAGTTTGTCGTCGTATTGCCTCATTCCTGATGTATCTTTGTTGCTGCTTTCCACTCTCTAATCGGCTATTATCATCAATCTCTCACCTCTCTGATCTACCAAAAATTCTTGTTCTATTACTGGGACTTTTCTTGACTTTTCACAAGCACAGGACTCAATCGGTTGGCATTTACAGGAGCTCATGTCAAACAATGTGTCGGAATCTGCCAGAAAAATAGTAATCATCTCTTTATACTTGTCGGAATCTCGCCTGGCCTTCGAAACCTTCAGCATAGCAAAATATTTGTGATGATATGTTTTCAGCATATCCTGTATGCGCCTGTGGCTGAGCCGTGGAAGTGATGATTTCTCCCATATCATAACAACATCCACTATAACGATTTCAGCGATATCGTGCTGCGAAGGTTCTTTGTTGGATTGTTCTTTTAGGGTGCGCTTGGTCAGGTTATACAATTTCATTTCGTCTCCGTATGTTGGTAGCCAGTTCTTCGGGAGCGCACTTGGTGCTCCAAACAAGGTGCATGATACACTTTCTCTTGTCTTGACAGGAGTAGTCATTGTGTGCCTGAAAAAAAAGGCATAAAATTAAGCAAGGTAGGTAGGTAGGTAGGTATGTAGGTAGGTAGGTAGGTAGGTAGGTATATATGTACATTTTTTGGCGCGACGACTAGAATTGTGGACCTTTTTCGCCGATTTTTACGGCATTTTTTCTGATAAATAGACGTGATTTTCAAGCTGAATGTGCTAGCCAAAAAAAAAAAAAAAAAAATATTTTACGCCATCTTGTTTATTATAGCAGTTTGCAAGTTTTTAATGCTACCCAAAAGAAATTTAAATATATCATAGTTAAAATTGCCACTTGCACTCCACCCTATTGTGCAGCAGGCTATAGCAGTTGCTGTAGCTCAGCAGCAACCTGTCACTGTTCTTGCAGATAATACAGATGTTTATGCGCTTCTTCTTTATCATTACCTGGAACAAGGCATACAAACACCAATGTTTATGGAATCACCTGTAAATGAGAGAACTGTTGTTGATATCCAGGCCACTGTAAAGAAACATCAGAACATAATTCCAGCAATATTGGCAGGTCATGCTTTTACTGGATGTGATACAGTGGCAGCATGTTTTGGTATAGGAAAATGAAAGATGTTGAAAGTACTGAAAACGGGTCTGAAACTGGATATGATAGGTAATGCTGAGGCTAACTGGCCTGAGGTGTTAGAACAGGCAACAAAATTCATAGCTTCCTGTTATGGACAATCAAAGACCAATTCTATGTCTGAGGCCAGAGTAAGTGTGTGGACTTCAAGAACGGGGAAGTCGGGAGCAACAGTTACTCCCAAGTTATGTTCTCTTCAACCTACTACAGAGGCCTTCATTGAGAATGTCAAGCGGGCTCATCTCCAAACATGCATATGGAAGAATGCCCTGCAACTAGATCCACCAGATTTGGAACTCACAAGTTATGGATGGATCAAAGAAAGCAGAGCAAAGTCACTGCTGCCTACAACAGTCCCTACCAATGTTCAGCTAGCACCGCATCATATACTAAAGTTGATAACATGTTCATGTTCAAGTAAACAGCCATGTAAGTCCTCAAGATGCGCATGTAACAAGTCGAGGCTACCATGCACAATGTTTTGTGCTTGTCAATCCTCTATTGAATGTTGCAATGATCAAACACGAACAACAGTTGATGAGGATGATGAGGATGATTACTAATTACCTCAAGAATTATGCATTTATGCCCATAAGAAATTGAGGACTCAAAACGATTTGACTAAAAAAACTTTCAATCTTTATTATTTTCATGTTGAACAAGTAATATTCTTATATACTTGTATAAATATAAAAATTCACAAAAAAAAGAAAAAAAAAGGCAGCCATTTTTAAAATGGTGGTCCTTTTGGATATGAAAATACCAGAAATGAATTTTCTGGGTCAAAATACCCTGGCATCCATGTATTGGCTGACCGGTTATGTCAATTTGTAAGGGAATTATCGTATATTATGTATTTTGATTCTTCCTTGGCGGCCATTTTGTTTTATGCTAATTATCTCAAATTGCCCAAGATTGACAGCGAGCCAACCAAGATATTTTTCAAACTGGATATATGGGCAAACAAAATCCACTGAAAAAAAGACTTAAGTCCCTAAAACAAGGTTGAGCCTGGTGGCTGCCGGACTAATAGATTAAGACAGGGATCACAAGCGACTTGAAGTTCCGGATCTTTGTCCTTCTGCACAGGTACCGACAACGTCAAATACTCGTGCTGAGCAAGACCATAACACTGTGGGCAATGCCAATCCGCCGTAAAAGTTATTGACGTGACACGCCGCCATTACGAACTGCGCTACCAAGTTATGTAAACCTTTTCTAAGATCTCTATATCCTCGCCGCACGTATGAACAGACTTTCCTGCTTCATCTAGTAAGTCTCCAAACACCTGGACCTTGGTCTTGAGCTGGGAGACCTCAAGTCCCAAAGGCTTTGCCTCCTCGTGCAGCGCCTTGAGAGCCATCACTTCCTAGTGATCTCCAGCAACTCAGCAAAGATTACTGCATCATCGGCAAAAACAAGATCAGTGATCTTGGTGTTGTCGAAGGATGCTCCACAATCACTTTGATCTACAAATGTTCCCAATACCCAGTCCATACAAGTGTTGAAATGTGATGGGGCAAGGACGCACCCTTGCCTCACTCCTGTATTCACAGGAAAGAAGCTGGATACACCTGCACCACACTTCACAGCACCCTCAGTCCTAGAATACAGGCCAGTCATCAAACCAACAGTCCTTGCAGGAATCCTGTGAAGTCGCAGAAGATCCCAGAGTGACTCACGATGCAATGAGTCAAACGCCTTTTTGAGATCAACATAAGCTTCAAGCAACCCCTGTCGAAACTCACGTCGGCGTTCCACCAGGTCACGAAGAGCTAGGATACGGTCCGTTGTCGACTTACCAGGCGTGAACACAGACTGCTGAGGTTTCTGATGTTTCAGCAGATGACTGGGGATTCGTGTCATTAATAGGTGGTAAAACACCTTGCTGAGCAGTGTAGTACCGCGGTAATTGTTGCAGTCATGACTGTCTCCCTTCATTTTCCAGATAGAGACGACCAGCCCCCTTTTCCAGTTAGGAGGAATGGTACCTGATTACCATATGGCAGTCAATACAGTATGCAACCCGCGGATCATGGCCTCACCCCCAGTTTTGATGAGCTCTGCACTGATATTACAAACACCAGCTGCCTTTCCACCCCTAAACTTTGCTACAGCCTCTCTGACTTCGTCAAGAGATGGGACACACAGGTTACCCAAATGTTGGAGGAAACCCCCACCAGGACATTATTTTTATTGTCGCCAACCGGGTTGTCGCCGTGGTGATCGTAGATGTCCGGGACGTGTAAATGTCCAAACGCCGAGCCGCCAACACAATGCCAACTCAATCGCGTGAGTAGCCGATGGCTACACCTCCCCCATCTATATTAATAAAAGCGAAAGTGTGTGTGTATGTCTGTGTGTGTGTGTGTGTGTGTGTGTGTGTGTGTGTGTGTGTGTGTGTGTGTGTGTGTGTGTGTGTGTGTGTGTGTGTGTGTGTGTGTGTGTGTGTGTGGTATAGGTTCCGCCCCCCGTGGCGGAATCCTATCATATGGCACATTTTTGGAACCAGGTTGACCAGGGGAAGGTTTTAAGCCCACTAATGGGATGATCCGATCACTTTTTTCTTCTTTCTTTTAGTAGCCTATTAGCGAGAATTGTGAAAAAAAGTGGGTTGCGAGAATTGAGGAAACCTTGATGTAGGGTGATGGGTAATGGATGAGTGAATGGGTGGGGTGATGGGTAATGGGTGTGGGGTGATGGGTTAGTGAATGGGTGGGGGGGTGATGGGTGATGGGTGAGGGAATAGATGGGGGGTGATGGGTAATGGGTGAGTGAATGGGTGTGTGGTGATGGGTAATGGGTGAGTGAATGGGTGGGGGGTGATGGGTAATGGGTGAGTGAATGGGTGGGGGTGATGGGTAATGGGTGAATGAATGGGTTGGGGGTGATGTGAATGGGTTGGCGTTAATACATACATTTCTACATCCATGATTCAGGAAAGTTAGAAGGGCTATCTGGAGAGTCTCCAGATAGCCGGGAGACTGTGTTTGGTGGGCCGAAGGCCCACCAATAGCCCTCCGCAGGAGCTAGCCAAAAAGTCCGCCCGGAGGGCTGCTTTGCGGCTAGTTATCTATATTACTGTTAACGGAAAAATTTGTCAAGCTATAATTGATCCAGGTTGTTACTGCACTTTAATAAAAGAGTCGGCAGCCATAGGTCTAGGAGATGAAGGAAGGAACACAAAACCTCTACCTACAAGGAGTATCAGCGCCCGTTGATAATCTTTGGGATGTTGTGGACCGAGATTGAAATCGGTGATGAGAAAAAATGTAAACAGTGACTGCCTGCCAAACCCAATTCTTACCTGACCACCGATATTATACTTGGGTGTAATGTAATGGGCCACTCTCCTTTCACTTGGGAAGGCAGAAAAAAATCCTTAGTCTGGGGTGGTTCCCGGTACTACGTAAACCATATTCCCCGTCGGAGGAAGAGGGTTGAGAGGGTCCACAGTGAGACCAGTCGAACCTGAGGCTACCTCCAAAGATTACATTCAGATAAATCTTATAAAACCATTTCCATTAACGGGCAGGCGGTGGCCGAGTGGTTAGCGTCTTGGAGTTGTGAGCTCGATGTCCCGAGTTCGAATCCTACCGGGGGCAACTCTTTCGACATTCCTTAATGCGGTCCACAAGAGCCTGGTAGCTGAGCAGAAGGTCCCGAGTTCAAGTTCCACCAAAAAACAGCTGTCAAATTCATCGTCAAGTGGCCGAAGAAACCCGCATGTAGCATACCTGTTCTTGCAGACTTCGACAACAAGTGCGGTGGAGGAAGCACCAGGTGGCAGCATGAGCCTGACTGAATATCCGAACATCACAGAAAACGGGATATTCACCTAAGACCACAGGAGTCGCTATGAAAATCCAGCCAGCGCCACCAACGGGCGAGGACTAACCATCACAACCCTCCAGAATGTGCAAGGCCAACAACCTGAGTTCTCAGAAGAAAAACCTAGCCTACAGGCACTATAGGCTCCAACGTAAAAATATAAAATTAATAGAGTGGGACCCTACCAAAAAAAGGAGTTCTTACCCATTTCAATGAGAGAAGAGCCAGGTACAAACCTAGTTATCTACCCCCAACCCAGAGTCAGTCACAATAGTCATCCATATATGGTCAAAGTAAACTCTGAAAATTCAATCCATCTTCCATTCAATAATGCTACCAAAAATGAGAAAAAATTTCAGTAAGGGTACCATAGTAGGATCGAATGAGAAGGTTACAATTCCTTCTAGTTCAAAAGTCAACGCGACCCGTATCATCCACAATGACCTACTGCCTCAGAATGATAAAGAGAAACAGGGTGGAACTCAAGTTAAGCGATTAAGAGAGTTAATAAAGAATCAAAATTGTTCATATCTCACTACAAACGAACGAGCGTCATCGAAAGAGGTAACACCACGATATGTTGTTCATTTTAGATGACTCGGAGCTAGGTCTCATCAAGGGTCCTCCGGTTCACATCAAGGTAGGTGAGCCTTAACCTAATCGTGGTCCCATGTACTGATATTCAGAACAAGCGAAAAAATTCATTACGGAAATGCTCCAAGACATGGAAGATCGAGAAATCAATGAACGGTCCACTGCAGCATGGTTGTCACCAATCGTACTGGTACATAAACCCGATGACAGCAAAAGAATGTGCTTCGACTACCGGTGTCGTGTGGGCAAGTTTCTGTTTGTGAGGTGGAGTCTGTTTACTAACAAAGGCAAAGAAAACGAGCGTTGCGGGGAATACTTACTAATATTGACTTGATCAACAAAGGCATGTCCAGGCGTCCTACGACAACAAACCCGTCTTTATTTATCATTAAAGGGTGAGGGGGGGGGGGGGCACGAAGTGGAACACTCGCCGACATCGGCGAGAATTTCCTATCGGCGACAGTTATAGGTATGGTTTTGAGCATATATGATATATGAGGCATTCAATTTCGTACAGAAATGTCTTAACCACCCGTATATACCCCCATCTCCTGCTCGGAGGACATTTCTGCACGAAATTGAATGCCTCATATATCATATATGCTCAAAACCATACCTATAACTGTCGCCGATAGGAATTCTCGCCGACGTCAGCGAGTGTTCCACTTCGTGCCCCCCCCTCCTCACCCTTTAATGATAAATAAAGACGGGTTTGTTGTCGTAGGACGCCTGGACATGCCTTTGTTGATTAAGTCAATTTTAGTAAGTATTCCCCTCAACGCCCGTTTTCTTTGGCTTTGTTAGTAAACAGATTCCACCTCACAAACAGACACTTGCCCACACGACACCGGCACGTGAACAAACATCTCGCCACAGACATCTATCCTCTTCCCCGGATGCAAGAGCTTGTGGAACAGGTCGCTGGTCATCCCTACTACGTGACTCTAGATATCTAGACATGTGAGAAGACATGACTCTAGACATGTGAGAAGCTTATTTTCAATTATTGCTCGATGAAGAAAGTCGTGACCTCACCACCTTTAGTGAAGGAGCCACCTTATACCGATTTAGTCGCCTCTCGTTTGGACTAAACTGCTCCCCAGCCATCTTCTCGCGTCGAGTGGCGTTGATCCTCACACTTCACACAAGGACTGGGTCAAAAAAATATGTCAGCGATATGATCCTTTGGGCATCGGACTTCTTTATAGGCTTCAGGAGCGTCTCTCTTAGTTGTTCGAGTTACTCACGTCCCATGGAATAGCGTTAAACCTTAGATAATGCACATTCGGTTTGAAGGAAGTTACATTCCTCGGGCACGAGATATCCGTGAAAGGGAGTAAACCAGACCCAAAAAATGTAGATATGGTGAGAAAAATGAAGGCCCTTACCACCGTTATAGAAGTTAGACTTTGGCAAGTGCGGGTTTTATCGGAAACATGTCCCCACTTTTGCGAAAATTGTGACTTCACTTACTAATCTCATTAGAACCTGGGTTAACTTCGATTGGACCAAAAGGTGCTAAGAGGCATTCGAACAACTCAAGAATAGCCTCACACACACACGTTGGTGGAGTTCTCAGTCAAATCCAACACGACGGCACCAATAAACCCATCGGTTACTTCTCTAAGAAGCTTAATGCCTATGGAACATGATATTCGGGAACGGACAAGGAGTTGATGGCGGTAGTTCTCGCATGTATACATTTGCATCACTGTCTCTGGGGCACATATTTCACGGTAGTCACGGACCACCAACCCCTTACTAGTGTTTTCAAAAGGAAAACCAAATCACTGAGGATGAATAGGTGGATCCTAGAAATGCGAGAGTATAATTACGACGTTCAGTATCTAAAGTGGAAGGAAAATCGCTTAGCTGACCACTTATCCCGACCGGTGCGAATGATAAGACGCGAACCCGTGGCCACCTGGCTCGGCTTAGTGGTTTTCAAGTGGACATTCTTAGACTCTTCAGTTTTAGTGGACATTCAACCTGGGGACAACAGCAATAATTTAGGGGGGCCACGGGAGGCTGTTATAAATTTTACGTTCCCAAGTAATGTTGGGAATTTGAATTAAACAAACATCGTAGATACTACTTATTTTGAATTTGCCGAAGATTTTTTGTTCTGCTTAAATTATCCATTTTTGGATAATTTTATCCTAATTTTGTCAAAGCACTTTATGGGAGTGTTGCCATAGGCCTGATCGTGTGTGTGTGTGTGTGTGTGTGTGTGTGTGTGTGTGTGTGTGTGTGTGTGTGTGTGTGTGTGTGTGTGTGTGTGTGTGTGTGTGTGTGTGTGTGGGGTGTGTGTGTGTGTGTGTGTGTGTGTGTGTGTGTGTGTGTGTGTGTGTGTGTGTGTGTGTGTGTGTGTGTGTGTGTGTGTGTGTGTGTGTGTGTGTGTGTGTGTGTGTGTGTGTGTGTGTGTGTGTGTGTGTGTGTGTGTGTGTGTGTGTGTGTGTGTGTGTGTGTGTGTGTGTGTGTGTGTGTGTGTGTGTGTGTGTGTGTGTGTGTGTGTGTGTGTGTGTGTGTGTGTGTGTGTGTGTGTGTGTGTGTGTGTGTGTGTGTGTTGTGTGTGTGTGTGTGTGTGTGTGTGTGTGTGTGTGTGGTGCGTGCGTGCGTGCGTGCGTGCGTGCATTGCCAGCAGTTATCCTCCCGGAAAGAGCTTAGAGGTCATAGCAACCGATCTAGAGGTGAAGTTAGATCCTAAAAAATCACACACTACGTACAAGCTCAAGCTCTACGTACAAGCTCGTATCTTGCTCAAGGGGACAATAACTGCCTGTGTTTCTGAGGAACTCAACACGTAAGTGGAGCTCGAACCTTCGCATATCAGATACATACCGATACTTAACTACTCCACAGAAGGGCAGGGTGTGCGCCCGCGTGTGATCTATTATAAATGAATTTGCTTCACTCCCACGGTCCTAATATTCACTCCTCCTCTTCTTACTGTAAAAACTACTACTACACTTGTTGTTACTGATAATACTCCTACTGAGTGTTTTTGACATAGCATACATTCTGCCCACAAAATTACACAACTGAAAGAGAGAGAGAGAGAGAGAGAGAGAGAGAGAGAGAGAGAGAGAGAGAGAGAGAGAGAGAGAGAGAGAGAGAGAGAGAGAGAGAGAGAGAGAGAGAGAGAGAGAGAGAGAGAGAGAGAGAGAGAGAGAGAGAGAGAGAGAGTGTGTGTGTGTGTGTGAAGGGTGTCATCAACTAAAGGCTCAAAGTTTATTGCGACGGAAATTAGCACCGAGGCAACGCGTAGCATAGCGTATGTCCCTATCTTTACCTTTAACTTCTTCTTTTTCAGAAATCAATAATATTAAATATTCCTAATTCTGAAAAAAATAGAAATGGTTTTCTCTTAATGTATAAAATGTATTATAAATGTATAATATATAACAACTAATTTTTAGTTCGATATTTGAAAAAGAAATAAAAATCTTATATTATGCTTTGCCATACCTGTTTTACATTCGGAAGCAAGGAAAGACTGGCAATAATCGATGATCCGGCTGAGCTAGAGTCCCACACTATTCCCAGGACACACTGGGATAGCTCGGCATTAATGATGCCCACTAACAGCGTCGTCAAGGCTTCGTTGTCTTTTATTAACAAAATGTCTCCAAGCTTTCGTATGGAGGACGACATGAGTCCGTGAAGAAGTTTTGGTTCTTGTTCTGTTCTTTTTAAGACTCTTTGTTTCATAGTGAAAATGAATCCCGGTGAATGGGGATGCAGGTGTTTCTGGTGATATGGGGTTCTTATGGCAGGAGTGATTGTTTCCATATATTGATTGCTGCCAGCCGGAAGAAGAGCGAAACAGACCAATAGTAAGTAGCTACAGCATTTCATTTTGGATTAAAAGATCTGTAAAAAATATAGAGAAAATTGAAGCAAAAAGTTGATA
The DNA here is from genome assembly GCA_016584305.1 of Chionoecetes opilio. Lineage (NCBI taxonomy): Eukaryota > Metazoa > Arthropoda > Malacostraca > Decapoda > Majidae > Chionoecetes > Chionoecetes opilio. The sequence goes on from JACEEZ010021927.1 coordinate 289,519, forward strand.
TGCATGTATGTATCATTAGAATCTGTTTAGAAAATATGAACGTGCTAGTAAAATGTTCTGAAAAAACAAATATATACAACCTGGAACCATATATGTTATAACTTAGATTGTCGTTATGCTTAACCTACTAATAACAAAAAAATGTAATACCATTGAAGCTATTGCTGTATAGTACTACTGCTTTCCAATCTTTATGGGTCAGTGGAACTATTTTCTGTTTGAAGAATAGGACTTAAGACAAATACATTTAGCCTACGGTAACTAAGTTTATTAGAGAGGATGATAGATACACGTAAGTTCCATATAAACATACATAAAACTGAAACATTTGTCTTGCAATACACACACGAACGAAAGATTAGAAGCAGTAGCAGTAATAATTTGTCATATAACCCCCCCCCCCCCCACACACACACACACACACACACCTAAGAGGTGGAGTTTGCCTCGCACCTGGGTGGTGGACGGACCTCCTTCCTGTCCTCTCCTCTCTCCGCTGTTGGTCGTGTGTGGTTGACTTTCCTCCCAACATGACACCTGCACGGAGGCGCCCCGAAAAACCAGCAGACGATGGCTTCAACCTCCAGAGGAAGCGCTTCAGGGTGACGAAGCCTTCTTCTCCACAGCAGAGTGGTGAAACGGCTGCGGAGCGACCAATCCCGGTGTGGAGGGTCGTCAGGCATGACGATTTTCCCAACCCCTATCAGCTTGTTCGGTGGTTAGAGAGCGAGCTCCAGCTCGCCCTCAAGGTGGATGTCTCCGCCACCGGGGAGTTCCTTCTCCGGGGGGCGAGTAGGGACGCCACCGCCACCCTCCAGGAAGTAGCTGATGGCCAACCACGTGGCATCGTGTTGGCACGAAGGGAACCCAGCAGGAGAGGTGTCCTCGTTGGATACCCCACTGGCCTCCCCCTGGACCCTGTATTGGAGCACCCACTCGTCGAGACGGCGGTGCGGTGCTCAGACAACGCGGGCCTTCAACGGCACTTCCCAACCCGGCAGGTTCAGCTGACGCTGCGGAGGCACGTCCCCGCTGCCCTTGACCTTGGCTGCTTCGGGACTTTCGCGGTGCACAGGTTCATCCAGGAACCCGTCCGCTGCTACCGCTGCCAGGCGTTTGGGCACTACCAGGGCCAGTATCAGCGGCGGCAGGAGCTGTGTGGTGTGTGCAGTGGGGAGCACGCTTCAAGGGACTGCATCCGCCGCCTACGGGACTGTGGGGAGCGGCCCGTGGCTCGGTGCCCCAACTGCGGTGCCAGGCATTACGCCTGGAACCGCCGCTGCTCTGCCCGGCTCAGGCAGATTCCTGGGTCCACGGTGCCTCGCCAGCAGCAGTGGAAGGAGGCTCCCTTGATTCCACCTCAGGAAGGTCAGGAAGGCTCCCTTGGTCAGCACCACAGCCCCCCGCTCCACGGATTGAAGACGCCGTCGAGACCCGACGGCCCCGCCGCAGGAGAAGGAAGAAGAGGCCCCGGCGTGTCCCGCTGTTGTCCCCTGAGGGGGATATGGACGTGGACGCCCTGGCCCCCGTGATGACGCAGGACCCGGCCCCATTGGAAATGGCGGCCATTGGCGGAGAGTTGCAGCCTGCTGTGGCCCCCCGCCATGACGCCGCGACCCAGTGCAGGCCACTTACCTCTCTGGTCGAGAGCGGGACGAAGACGGAGGTCTGGCTCTATACCTTCGGGGAGAGAGACTTACTCGTACTGCTTAGGTCATATGAGTACCTGGTCAGTCAGGAAACTGTGGCTATTCGATCCCATGTCTCGCACCAGCCAGCCTTCTCTTACGTGAGGCAGGCGCTGCGTGAAGGCCGCAGGCCAGGCGTGCAGCTGCCCATGGAGAGTCCGATTGACATGCCGGCCTTTCATCGCCGCCGTGGTGCATGTCACTGGGTGAGCTACGACCTCGCCGCCGGGAGACATTGAAGACCCATATTTGTGTCTGTTCCTTGGTCATGATATTTTTTTGGCATGTGCTTCTTTATATTTATTGCGTTATTTTTGTATCTGTCAGCCTGACGCCTGTGGGCGTAATAAACTCATTCCAGCCTATGAGGTACTTATGCCCCCCCCCCTTCGGTAGTGAAGTAATCCTATTAAGTTAACTCGGCCATATGATATCTGGCATTTATTTCGTTTTGCTTTCTTTCGTTGTGGTAATTAAAATTTAAGTCTTTCAAAGAGCTGCTTGTCTTTTATCCCCGCACTCCCGCACTTTTTTCTAGTTATCGCACTCGAACCTGGAGAACCATTCATTAAGCCCGTAGTATGACTAGTGACGTAACATAATTGGCGACAATGCCAGGATTCGAACCTGGAATTTTCTGATCCGCAGTCAGAAAATGAATGGTACTCCAGGTTCGAGTGCGTAACTAGAATAAAATGCGGAGGTAAAAGACAAAAAGCTCTCTGAAAGACTTAAGATTTAATTACCACAATGAAAGAAAGCAGAACGAAACAAATACCCGAGACCATATGGCCGTGTTAACTTAAAAGTATTACTTCACTGGCGGGGGGGTGGGGGGGGGGGTCTGTCAGAGGCCAGGTTAATATTAACATCGACCAGGTGAGGAGGATAAATCATAAAGAATGAAAAACTATCACCACCTAGGCTCAAAAAAAACCTGTGTATCACAAAAAATACCGCAAATATTGACATAAATCACATATTTAAACAGTTGACCCGAACCACAAAAGTCACACGCATGCTAATAAACTTACAATGAAATAAAGACACACATAAACAAAATAAACAAAAATGACTAGAGTCACAAAAAAAAACATAGATAACGACGAAAGAGCAAACAAATACACGACAATAATAAAGAGACACACTGACGGACGGGCGGCTAGGAGAGGCAATGGTAATACTCGCGTCACAATTCCCCGACAGCAAAAGCAAAAAATGAAAAGCACAGGTAACATCCATCAAGGCTTCGAATACCTTTCCGGGGCTACCAAAACACCCCGCAACAGATACACTTTCTTCCTTAATGCTTAGCCAACGCTACGGAAACTCCGATAACGAGTTGGAATGGCGCTGAAAGCGGCGGTGGTAGGCTTCCCAAGAAGATCACGCCACCTGTGATGGTGCTTAGCAAATTTTGGGGGAGGAAGGGGAGAGTGAAAGTGAAAGTGAACGAGTGAACTAGCTGAAAGTGGCTGGTTGTTACAATACACATATATATATATATATATATATATATATATATATATATATATATATATATATATATATATATATATATATATATATATATATATATATATATATATATATATATATATATAGATATATATATATATATATATATATATATATATATATATATATATATATATATATATATATATATATATATATATATATATATATATATATTTATATTTATCACGAAGCGCTGTCCCCAAGCCCACGCTGGTCGTGCGGTGTTGAAAACAAATGGCATTATTTCCCCTGTAAACGTAGTACACTCACGCTTACTGACTTACACGCTTGCTGTATTGCCGGGAAAGTCAATGATGATGTTCATCTGCCAGACTATGTCCTTCAGATGTTGGACTCTGCGAGTCTGCATGTATTCCTTGTTATATTGAACAAATGCAAAAAAATAGGGAATACAGAATGATCTCTATAACATACTGCGGCACAGGTGCACGGAAAGACATCACGACTCATCATTTACCATAGCGGTAAATTGATACTTTTAACCAGGAATTGAGGACGTGGTCAAAAGTTCTCCTTACTCACGTAATTTGATGTGTTAAGAATGATGATCACATTAACAATCGGCGGGAAGGCTTAATTTTGCCGTTGTCCTCGCTTCTCCAAAACAAACCAGACGATGAGTGAATTCTTTTTTTTTATTGAATTAATTCCATTTTTTTTTTTTTTTTTTTTTTTTTCATCAAAAAGAACTGGCCAAGGGCACACAAAAAATGGGTAACACAAAGCCCGCTTAGTTGCCAGTCCCTATAAAGAAGACAGTAGGAGAATACAATAAAAAAGAGGGGTGAGCCAATTTAGTTCGGGAGGTGTCTTCTTACTCTTCTTTTGAAAAGATTTAAGTCATAGGAAAGTGGAAAAATAGAAACAGGAAGAGAGTTCCAGAGTTTACCAGTGAAAGGGATGAAGGAGTAAAGATACTGATTAACTCTTGCATTAGGTAGATGGACAGAATAGGGATGAGAATGAGTAGAAAGTTTTGTGCAGCGAGGCCGCGGGAGGGGGGGAGGCATGCAGTTAGCAAGTTCAGAAGAGCAGTGAGCATGAAAATAACGGTAGAAGAAAGCAAGAGAAGCAGCATTGCGGCGGTGATTTAAAGATAGAAGACAGTCAGTCAGAGAAGAGGAGTTGATGAGTCGAAAAGCTTTTGACTCAACCCTGTTTAGGAGAGCTGTATGAGTGGATCCTCCCCAAACATGTGAGACATACTCCATACATGGACGGATAAGGCCCCTGTAGAGAGCAAGCAATTAGGAGGGAGAAAAAAAGTACGCAGACGCCACAGGACACCTAACTTCTTAGAAGCTGTTTTAGCAAGAGATGAGATGTGAGATTTCCAGTTCATATTTTAGTAAAGGATAGTCCTAGAATGTTCATTGTAGAAGAAGGAGACAGTTGAGTGTCATTGAAGAAGACGGGATAGTTAACTCGACTGGCCAGTGTGACCAACCGGGACATAACGAGTTTTCCTGGCTGACGATGTGACAAAGAGACAGAGCAATTGCTCTGTTTACTTTGTTTACTTACTGATTACTGCTTGGGAAATATCCAGAAAATACTGCTGATCCGAACTCAGATCTTCAAATTTTACATCCGGAAATTCACACGTTATTGGCTCAAAAGCAGCAATTGACATTTTCACACAATTTGCCAATAAGGAACCGATTGGCCCTGAGGAACTTCTCGGTCCTGTCGTGCAACCATTCAGATTTATATCAACAAACAAATGACGTAGAGGTAGAGTTCATTTGCATGGAGAAGGCAAACAAACCACTGCAGTGGACGTTTGTGATGTTCTTCAAGGAGTCTTATAACGCCGCCCTTCTTCCCTGTGTTCACCACAGTGCCATCACACCCAATTGCCACCAGTTTCTGAACGTCTATGCTATTTTCACCAAGAGAATGGAAAACGGACAGCTTTATGTTTGCGGAACTGCCACTTGCAGTTTTGATGTGACCGAAATAGTTGGAGCCGGGCTCCGGTAACAGTGATATATGTTCCTCTACAGTCACTCTCCGGTGAGCTGTGCCATGTACTGTTTTGAGAGTCAGTTTCTTATCCTATATGTCATCAAAATATAGACTCTGTATTTGAGCAGTAAGACTTGCTGTTTCTGCACGGATGGCTTCACGATACTTGTGCCGTTATCTTCTAACTTTCCTACTGTCGATGACATCACTGCAGTCCTCATATGTTACTATGCCATAGTCTTCCAAGACTGCAGATGCAATCTCTACCACTGCTCTATCTGAAACTGCATGTCTCTCCAAAGCCCTCGCAGTATTCTCTAGCCGACGTCTCTGCTGTGATGCTGCTTGAGAAGTACATGCAGGAGTAGAAAGGTGTAATGCTTGCGAAGGACATGCAGCACTAGCAGATAATAATTCAGTGTCACTATCTGTGCTTTGGTCAGGTTTATCTTCTGTAGAACTGCTAAAACTGCTTTCGTTCTTTGTTGTCAATGAACTGGCACTAGCTTCAAGGTCCCAGCTAACACACTTACGTATTTTCTACGTAGTATAAAGGTAGCGGTTTTGTAACTTTTACGTAGGAAAAATACTTAACTAGTACGAATTTGTGTGGACGCCCAGGTGCGTCCTAATTACGTATTTCACTACGTAACTGACAACCTTTCTACAACATTTTGGGAACCATTTGCACGTTTGAACAACGTTTGTACTGCCTTTTTAACACCTTCCATCACCTTTTCAGAACCTATATTTGCTACATCCCACTACGTTTTTGCTACGTTCCTACTACCTTCAGCGGTACCTTTATTGCCACAACCTTCCTGATACGCACCATTAGCCTACCTTTCTGCTAAAGTTCTTGCTATACAGCTCCTTCGAGTTGGAAGATGTATAGTTGTGTAAATAATTATACAGCCAGTAATTTGTATTTTGTGCACAGCGTGCACAAGTCCACCAGTAAAGACTCCTCACTAGTGCCCGTCCTGTTTATGAAGTGATCATTATGTCTTGCTAAGTTGTCACAGTAGGTTAAATTTGACTTAATGATCCATATGTCAATGTGAAAATATATAGTCTTTCAGATGTATTTGAATCCTACAAAAATAAAAGTCTAAGTAGTCCCAATATCCCATAATATCATGTATGTGATTTTTTTATTGATTACAGTTTTGAATATATTTTAAGTTTACTGTTTAAAAGTTTGAAATCTTTACATTTGATAATATATTATAAGCATAACAAATAATACAACTTGATTTACTAAAACTTATAATAGTATACCATATTTATTAACATTTTCTCTAATATGAACCTAATAGAAAACGTTGCTACATAGACTATAATAAGAAACGGTACATGCATAATAACCTTGGGGCCCTGCCTGAAATTTCCTATTTACTTGCAATAAAATTTCTTCATCCAAGCAACCGTATTTTGAATATAAACCATATGTATTTCCGTCACAAAATCGTATATATAAAACAAAAAATAAAGGTACTATAAACGTGCTAAAAAGGTGATTTTGTCACGTGAATGTTCTACGTAGTTTCTATGTTATTCCGTGTCTATAGATCTACCTGATATAAGCCACCTGATTTTCACCATAACGCCGATTGGAATTCACGTGGCTATTGGTTTATGTCATATTAACGTTATACTCACGTATCTTTAACATATGTATCCACGTACTCATTATGTATATATAACGTTTTGAATCCTCTAATATCCCGTTACATCATGATGTTATAAGTACGTAATTGAAAAGTAAAACCACTACGTATTATATTAGTAGGAGAAACACGTATTAAGCGGCTATCACACGGTGCGTTTCGTCGGACTGTTTCGTCGAACTTGCCATTTGGTCGGACTGTTTGGTTGAACTTCGAGGGTCATTTCACCGAACTTGTTCGATGAAATGTTTTTGTGAAATTATACAAAATGCTGCGCATTTCGTCGATCATACTCTGGGTCAAAATAAGTCTATACTTTTTCTGTAAGTTATAAATGGTGTTAGCAATTATAATTAAGCATTGAGGAAAGTTTTTTACTTTCTTTTTACAAAAGAAAAGACATTACAGGAAAATTAATACAGATCAGTCTATATTATATATGTGATAGATTTTTTTTTAATATGAAGCTGATTTGATGTGTTTACAATTTGCGGTAGAATGATTACTAGTAGAATATGAGATCTGAGAAGTATAACGGGGTGAGAATGGAAATGATGCGAGTGGTTTTCACTGAAATGGGATGTGAAATGAATGAGGTGGTTGAAAGGACAGGAAGAGAATGGATGTTATTGCTGCTGGGACTGTGTGACTGGTGAGACAAGTAGACGGATCATTGAGACAGTGAAAGATTTTGGAGAGAATGTGGTGTATGAGAAATAGACAATAGAACTGCATGCTTGCATGTAGTTTTGTTTTGTTTTGTTCAGTTTCCCTTTTGTGTGTTTTTGTTTTCTACAGGAGCAGCCGGTTCAAAAGCCTGGCCTATGAAGAAAAGGCCACCTGTAATATCAAGATCCGGTAAAATGGACGAGGACTGCGCGGTCCTTTTCTGAGACACTGACTACATATGGTATTATTTCACACTAGGATCGAAACTCCTTACACAATTGGGCGTGTGGTTTCTGTATACCTTAATTATTGGATTCTAGGAAACATTCTCTCTATGAGCTTCCGTCGCAAATCATTACTTTTGGAGGTAAAACCATGCTATTCATAGGGAGGCGAGACAAGTGTTTACGTCCGCCTCACTCTTCTTCCTCTTGTGACCTGCATCGCCTCTGTTCGTCCCTTGCCACGGACACTTTTTAATGAGGATTTGGCTTTAGTTAGGAGGTTAAAGCGTGGGATTAGGTTAGGTTAGGTTAGATTAGTGAGTCTAAAGGTGGGGTTAAGTTAGTTTAATTTTCATATCTCATATTACCGGGTGTTAGCCGGGGGTTTGTAGCCCGCCTCCCGGGGTGCTGGCTTCGGCCAACACTATAAGCACTAGCAGACAGCTCTCTAGGGGTAGTTTGTGAGATAGCTGTCTGGTTACAGCGGAGATCCATCTCAGCTGCGTCGATACGACGAAATTATTCAAACATCAAACACTCCTTCCAATTAAGTACATCTTATATCTCCGAAAGTAGTGATTTGCGACGGAAGTTCATAGAGAAAATGTTTCTTAGAATATATTAAGGTGAACAGAAACCACACTCCCATTTGTGTAGGGAATTTCGGTCCTACTGTAAACATTTACCCTACATTTACCTGGCCAAAAATTGGTGCTTTGTCAGATGGAGATATTTTTATTTTCCGGAAACCTGTGGAGGGCGGGCCCGCCCGCCACAGGTTTCGGTGGTCACAGGTGACAGTGGCGGGCGGGCCGGTCCGGCCCGCCCGCCCGCCCGCCCGCCCGCCACTCGATTTTGGGCTCTGCCACGCCCTGCTGGGATGAAATTATTACCCTAACCTAACCGAACCTAACATTCTAACGGGAGGGGCTCCGTCCCCTTCGACCCCCTGACGGAAATATTAAGCTAACCTTAACCGGCGATAGCGACCGCGCAGTTCTCGTCCACTATAACCCATTTACCCCACATGAACACGTCTTCATCTGTCGCTGTTCTCTTCTAACAATCACCTCCTCCCTTTTCATCACCAGTAGCTACGTATATATATGCCCCTAAAGTTAAAACATTAACAACAAATCTCCGAGCCTCTCGCTGTCATCGCTTCATCTGTGTTTGTTATTGTCGGGTGAAGCGGTTGGCCAAACCGTGTGCTAGTGTGTTGTCAAACAGGTCAAGCCAAATGCCTGTGTTGTCAAACAGGTCAAGCCAAATGCTTCGACGAAACAGTCCGACGAAACGCCTTGTGTGATACCCGCTTTACATAACGTCTTAATTACGTTAAAAAAACGTATCGTAGCGACGTAACAAAACACTACCTAAACACAACATGGACCATTAAAGAGTTAATGTATGATTTACGTATATATTACGAATTTTCCTAACGTTACCAAAACGCTACCTTCTCAAAACGTTAGGTTTACGTAGTGTGTTTGCTGGGGTGATACTGGGCTAGCCTGTCTTGTTCCTTATGACTTTTTTTTCAGACGCTCCTGTAACCTCTTTGTAGCTATGCTGTCAAGTGGCTCTATCATCATCTTCCGTGTGGTTCGTTGATCTTGAAGAAAAGACAGTTCAGAAATTGGAGCCTTGCAAGACTTTGCACACGAACATGATGAATGGCTTGAATGAATGATTGAAGAGTTAACTCACTCACCCTCTCTTTCCCCAGGCCTACCGCCTACTGGTTCGTAGCCTAAACCAAGGAAAGAGAGAGATGAGAGAGGCCGGTGGTTGTGAGCGGCCGGGGAGACTTGCCAAATGTGTGTTGTCACCAAATTGTTTAAAAAAAAAAATATTGTAAGAAAAAGTGTGAAAATATGAAGATAAAGTGAGTAGAAGTAGAAAATCGATTCATATGCAATTTGCAATTTCGGTAGAGGGCAGACAATGTTGGCTTTAGAATGCCACATTTTACATGCAAGATATGTGGGATACATGTCTACTTCTAGGGGGTATTACATGTCATAATTCTTCTTCTTTTTTCACTTCACCCTATTGTACATATTCATGGGTATGATAGTATTAAAATACCTTATTAATTGAGTTCCTTTTGTTGTCTTTCCTCATAATAAGTAGTGGTACATCATGGTTTAAGTATTACTTGACGAGCCAATGCATTCTATGAGTCTACACCAACATCACCAACCTTTGCTTTGATTTATCTTATTACTCCATCCATAAGGAAGTTGCATAACCACGGTGACATTACCCATCCTTGCCTCATGGTACCTGGTACTGTCGTCTATCGAAATGGTCGTCCCTACACAAATCGGGAAAACTCACCGACGGTAATGGTTAAGTTAGATTTGCTTTGATTTATCTTATTACTCCATCCATAAACAAGTTGCATATAACCACGGTTACATTACCCATCCTTGCATCATGGTACCTGGTACTGTCGTCTACCGAAATTTTCGTCCCTACACAAATCGGGAAAACTCGCCGACGGTAATGGTTAGGTTAGGTTACCGTTAGGTTAGGTAAAGGTCAGTTAGGTTAGGTATTCATAATCACAGGTAAAAGCTTATTAGTTATACATACATACTCCACTCCATACACACGCTTTAACCCTTCAATACATCCGACATTCGCTCCCAGTCTACTCTGTCATATGCTTTGGTATTAGTCCAGATGAACACCGAACTCAATTTGGTGGACGAAACTATTTTTTTCTGGTGTGTTTTGATGTGTTTTTAATGAATCTGCTAACCATTTCTGTCGCAATAATTATTATTTTTATTTATTTAGGTAAAGGTTAGTTTTTGTTTTTTTTGTTTTTTAGTTAGATAAAGGTTACGTTAGGTATAGGTTAGGTTAGGTTAGGATAGGTATAGGTAAAGATTTGGTTAGGTTTAGGTTTCATTTTTTGAAAGAAAAAAAAAATTGCGACAAAAATGGTTAGCAGGATTCATTCATAACACATAAAAACACACCAGAAAAAAATAGTTGCGTCCACCAAAGTGAGTTTGGTGTTCATCTGGATATTTACCTATGCTTTCTCTAAATCCATGAAGGCGGCATACATCTTCCTGTATTTTGCTAACATTGCCTTAATTATCATTCGCATATCTAAGATCTGATCTACACAACCTTTCCCAGTTCTAAATCTGCCTTGCTCCTTACTAACCTTGCCATTTGTGATTTTTTGTACTCTTCCAATTATGATTTTACTATACAGTTTGCCTCATCACTGTGGAATACATGATGACTCCATGAAGCTAAATATAAGCCAGCCTGGTAACAACTGCCAATCTAGCTAATCACAGCCCTGGAATTATACCACATTTACCACAGCTTAGGTAATCTTAGGTTACCTAACGGTAACCTAACCTAACCATTACCGTCGACGAGTTTTCCCGATTTGTGTAGGGACGACCATTTCGGTAGACGACAGTACCAGGTACCATGAGGCAAGGATGGGTAATGTCACCGTGGTTATGCAACTTGTTTATGGATGGAGTAATAAGATAAATCAAAGCAAAGGTTGGTGATGTTGGTACTATAGACTCAGAGTATGCATTGGCTCGTCAAGTAACACTTAAACCATGATGTACCACTACTTATTATGAGGAAATACAACAAAAAGAACTCAATTAATAAGGTATTTTAATACTATCATAACCATGAATATGTACAACCTACAAAGAGAAGACTACGACGATGAAAAAATTTCAAGTTGTTTTGGGCGAAATTGATATTCCAGGTGCTATATTACCGTGTTCTGTTCTCGCTGACAACACTATAGTGAAGAACTATAGGGAAGAACAATTCTTCCATCGCCGTAGTTTTCCCTTCGTAGGTCCACCCGCGGCGACCACGACTTATCCCCACAATGCACAGATGTAAACAAACTGTGACGTAGTTATGGGTAGGGTCCATTATCACATCGATATATTCATTGCGGTTTTTTTCTGTCTAGCTGCCAAAAGAAACCAATTGTGTCTATTTACTGCCAGCAATGGTCTGTATTATAAGTCATTTACCTTTTACATAAATATCACCAGTCAAGAGCCGATTCAAATATTGTTATTGCCTTATGTGTTTATATTGTTATAAATATTGTTATTTCCTTAAGTGCAATGTATGAGCTATATTGATAATTGTCTGCATATGCATATTTATCTACAAATTTTATTACATAATTAATTTGTGGTGTCTAAATAGCCAATAGATTACCAAGGTACTCGGATAGCAACCTGAGAGGTCACCTCCTAGTAGGCTGTGATGAAGGTTTCAGTTTCTTGTATATGCATCTCCATACGTATCAATTCTTCATCGCAGTTACAAAACATTTCAGTTGTCATTCAATATATCATGCGCATGAATTCCGTGTAATCACATTACAGACAATAACTTGCATTTCTCATCAAATAAATGGACTAACTAAGTAACGACATAACCACCTCTCATACCTCTCTGTTTGTAGAGACTTTTCTTGGACTAAGTCAAAGTAGTGTACAGTTATGTACAAGTTTATTTTACAGGTCCATTAAAATAATTTTAACACAACCAAGTATGTAGCGCAGCCAGTGAGTGGGTGCGGCGGAGCTCGTAAGATGAGGGTGTATGTTTCGCCATCACCGAAGTTCTTCTGTTCTCATTCCCAGCCTTCCGACACTCACTCCGGCTGCACCTCTCTCGTTACCAGGTGACGTCGACATATATAATAGGTTTACATTTATACAATGGACCCTACCCATAACTACGTCACGGTTTGTTTACATCGGTGCATTGTGGGGATAAGTCGGGGTCGCCGCGGGTGGACCTACGGAGGGAAAACTACGACGATGGAAGAATTTAGAGCTATTTTGCGTGAAAATGATATTCCAGGTGTTATATTACCGTGTTCTGTTCTCGCTGACATTACATAGAGAAGACCTGAGGTAATGGCTGATGTGCAGAGGCTTCTACACTAGGAAAACAGAGTCATAACAGAGCCTCGTCAAGAAGTAAGCAATTGGTAGGTAGTACGTATTGTGTCCCTGCCACTTGCTTACTTATAAATGAGACTCTGCTGTGACTGTTTTCTTGGCTTAGAAGCCTCTGCACATCAGCCATCACCTCAGGTCTTCTGTAGTCTTGTCAGTGAGAACAGAGCACGAAAATATACCACCTGGAATATCAATTTCGCCCAAAACAACAATTTGTTTCTTCGTCGTAGTCTTCTCTTTGTCAGTTGTACATATTCATGGTTATGATAGTATAAAAACACCTTATTAATTGAGTTCCTTTTGTTGTCTTTCCTAATAATAATTAATGGTATACATCATGGCTTTAAGTTTTACTTGACGAGCCAATACAATAAGCGAAAAATGGAAGTTAAAATGAGGTACCCAGTTTACTAACCATTAATCATACAAGTTTGAATAGGTATAGGAATGTATGTATCTATTTATATGTATGCTACTATTTAGGCTTTGATATTTTAAAATTTGCAGGGAATGGTATTGAAGTCGATGTATGAGGGCAGTGGAAATAATAAGCAGTCTCCTAGTAGCACTTATATATCACTGTAGTTTTGATATGTGCTACTTGTGCAGTTAACAGTTAAGATGTAGGTATTGAATGAAAAGTTCAGGTACCCCACATACAATAATGATGTTTTTTTGTTTTTTTTAATATTTTTTTTGGTATTTTTTTTTACATCACAAGGAACTGGCCAAGGGTACAACACAAAAATGGGTAACACAATACCCGCTAAGTTGCCAGTCCCTATAAAGAAGACAGTAAGAGAATAAAATAAAAAAGAGGGGTGAGCCAATTTAGTTCGGAAGGTGTCTTGTTACTCTTCTTTTGAAAAGATGTAAGTCATAGGAAAGTAGAAAAATAGAAACAGGAAGAGAGTTCCAGAGTCTACCAGTGAAAGGGATGAAAGAGTAAAGATATCTTGCATTAGGTAGATGGACAGAATAGGGATGAGAATGAGTAGAAAGTCTTGTGCACCGAGGCCGCTGGAGGGGGGGAGGCGTGCAGTTAGCAAGTTTAGAAGAGCAGTGAGCATGCAAATAACGGTAGAAGAGAGCAAGAGAAGCAACATTGCGGCGGTGATTTAAAGATTGAAGACAGTCAGTCAGAGGAGGGGAGTTGATGAGACGGAAAGCTTTTGATTCAACCCTGTTTAGGAGAGCTGTATGAGTGGATCCTCCCCAAACATGTGAGAAATACTCCATATATGGGCGGATAAGGCCCCTGTAGAGAGCAAGCAATTGGGAGGGAGAAAAAAAAGGATGCAGACGCCACAGGACTCCTAACTTCATAGAAGCTGTTTTAGCAAGAGATGAGATGTGAGATTTCCAGTTCAGATTTTTAGTAAAGGATAGTCCGTAGAATGTTCATTGTAGAAGAAGGAGACAGTTGAGTGTCATTGAAGAAGAGGGGATAGTTATCTGGAAGGTTTTGTCGAGTAGATAGGTGAATAAATTGGGTTTTTGAGGCATTGAACAAAACAAGGTTTGCTTTGTCCCAATCAGAAATTATAGAAAGATCAGAAGTTAGGCGCTCGGTGGCATCTCTCCGTGAATCACTTAGTTCCTGTTGAGTTGGACGTCTGATAAACGACGTTGAGAAATGCAGGGTAGAATCATCAGCGTAGGAGTGGATAGGGCTTTGAGTTAGACTTAGTTCATTAATGAATAATAGAAAGAGAGTGGGTGATAGGACAGAACCCTGGGGAACACCACTATTGATAGATTTAGGAGAAGAACAATGTCCGTCTACAGTAGCTGCAATAGAAAGGTTAGAAAGGAAACTTAAGATGAAGGTAATGACAGAAAGATAGAAACCGAATGAGGGTAGTTTGGAAATTAAAGATTTGTGCCAGACTCTATCAAAAGCTTTTGATATGTCAAGGGCAACAGCAAAAGTTTCACCGAAACCCCTAAAGGAGGATTACCAAGATTCAGTTAGGAAAGCTAGAAGATCGCCAGTAGATCACCCTTTACGGAAACCGTACTGACGATCAGATAGAAGATTGTGAGCAGATAGATGCCTAAGAATCTTCTTATTAAGTATAGATTCAAAAACTTTAGAAAGGCAGGAAGTCAAAGCTATAGGACGGTAGTTGGAAGGATTAGAACGGTCACCCTTCTTAGGAACAGGTTGGATGTGAGCAAACTTCCAGCAAGAAGGAAAGGTGGAAGTAGATAGACAAAGACGGAAAAGTTTGACCAGGCAAGGTGTTAGCACAAAAGCACAGTTTTTGAGAACAATAGGAGGGACTCCTTCAGGACCGTAAGCCTTCCGAGGATCTAGGCCAGAAAGGGCAAAGAAAACATCTTTCCGAAGGATCTTAATGACAGGCATAATATAGTCAGAGGGTGGAGGAGAAGGATGAACAAATCCTTCATCAACCTGTGTGGAATTTTTAGCAAATGTTTGAGCGAAGAGTTCAGCTTTAGAAGTAGATGAGACAGCTGTGGAGTCATCTGGGTGAAGCATAGGAGGGAAAGATGAAGAAGAAAAATTGTTAGAGATGTTATTAGCTAGATGCCAGAAGTCACGAGAGGAATTTGATTCATAAAGATTTTGACATTTTCTATGAATGAAAGAGTTTTTGGTAAGTTGAAGTAAAGATTTGGCATGATTACGGGCAGAAATATAAAAGGCATGAGTATCAGGAGATGGATGCTTACGGTACTGTTTGTGAGCCACCTCTCTATCTCGGACAGCATGAGAACAAGCAGAGTTAAACCAAGGTTGACGGGCTTTAGAATTAGAGAAAGTGTGTGGAATGTACGCCTCCATGCCAGAGACTATGACCTCAGTTATGCGCTCTGCACAAGGAGATGGGTCTTTGACATGGAATCAGTAATCATTCCATGGAAAATCAGAGTAGTACTGCCTTAGGTCTTCCCACTTAGCTGAGTTGAAGTGCCAGAAGCACCTCCGCTTAGGTGGGTCCCGAGACGGTACCGGAGCGATAGGACAGGTTACAGAAATAAGATTGTGATCGGAGTAACCCAACGGAGACAATAGTTTCACAGAGTAAGCAGAAGGGTTAGTAGTTAGGAAAAGATCAAGAATGTTGGGCGTGTCTCCAAGGCGGTCAGGAATACGGGTAGGGTGCTGCACCAGCTGCTCTAGGTCTTGGAGGATAGAAAAGTTGTAAGCTTGTTCACCAGGTTGGTCAGTGAAAGAAGATGATAGCCAAAGCTGGTGGTGAACATTGAAGTCCCCAAGAATGGAAATTTCAGCTAAAGGAAAATGAGATGAGATGTGCTCCACTTTTGATGTTAAATAGTCGAAGAATTTTACATAGTCAGAGGAGTTAGGTGAGAGATATACAGCACAGATACATTTAGTATGAGAGTGACATTGAAGTCGAAGCCAGATGGTAGAAAATTCGGAAGATTCAAGGGCGTGGGCACGAGAGCAAGTGATGTCATTGCGCACATATACGCAACAGCCAGCTTTGGATTGAAAATGAGAATAGAGATAGTAAGATGAGACAGAAAAAGGTCTGCTGTCAGTGCTCACACAGTCAGCGCTCGAGCACAGTCAGTGCTCACTTTAATTGTTAACTTATGCTCTATTAGGTTTATGTAGGTTGAGCTAGATTTACAGAAGAAATGTCTCGGGATAAGTTTTAGGGAATGATATATTTTTCGGTTAAGATTCGTTTCAGTGACCCTGCTTTATCTCGTTTACTACCTTATGAAGGACTAACCTTTTGTCTTGTACGTCTTCAACTAACTTTCAAACCTCTTGTAAAACTGTTACTTCGGTCAAAATCACTGGCAAAAATTATCTGAATAAGCATATGAAACGCCGCCGTCGCCATCAGCTCGTCCAGACCGCGGGCCGAGCACCTCTTCCAGGCCTCCCTCACGGACAATTTAGGTTATTAAGGTTAAGGTTAGGTTTTGTTTAATTTTATTCGTGACCTATATTTTTTTGGGAGATTTTTATGTGTTTTGGAATAATCTGGTTTGTTTTTCTTGGATATCACTAGTTTTTCACAGGTGGATTCAAGAGGATAAAAAAAATATATATTTATTGCTAAGAAAATCCAAGGTCAGATTCTTTCATAACGCATAAAATTCTACCAGAAAATTATAGTTGCGTTTGAAAATGGAGAGGGTCACTATAAAACGATTCTTTACCTATTTGTCTTCTTTCTTGTCGTATAGTGAACCTTAATTTTTTTTATGGGTTTGCATAATTCATGTCATGTTGAATTTATTTCCTTTGTGGTATCTGATTGTGAACAGAAGGAGGAGTTCTGACTATCCATGGTTCGCCACAGTAGATTTAATGACTAAATCCAGGGCTGTGATTAGCTAGATTGGCAATGCTGTTACCAGGCTGGCTTATATTTAGCTTCATTGAGTCATCATGTACTCCACAGTGATGAGGCAAACTGTAGGGTAAAATCATAATTGGATGAGTACAAAAAATCCCAAATGGCAAGGTTAGTGAAGAGCAAGGCAGATTTAGAACTGGGAAAGGTTGTGTAGATCAGATCTTAGATATGCGAATGATAATTAAGACAATGTTAGCAAAAGACAAGAAGATGTATGCTGCATTCATGAATTTAGAGAAAGCATATGACAAAGTAGACTGGGAGGGAATGTGGGATGTATTGAAGGGTTAATGAGTGTGTATGGAGTGGAGTATGTATGTATAACTAATAAGCTTTTACCTGTGATTATGTATCCCTAACCTAACATGACCTTTACCTAATCTATCGGTAACCTAACGTATACCCATTACCGTCGGCGAGTTTTCCCGATTTGTATTGGGACGAGAATTTCGGTTGACGAGAGTACCAGGTACCATGAGGCAAGGATGGGTAATGTCACCGTGGTTATGCAACTTGTTTATGGATGGAGTAATAAGATAAATCAAAGCAAAGGTTGGTGATGTTGGTATAGAGATGAGTATAGATAATGCTAAAGGGAAACTCAATATTATAGTGTTTGCAGGTGACACTGTACTACTAACAGAGAGTAAAAACAAAATGTTTTAATTGATGTGAATTCAGTACTGCTTGTGTGAGGAGGAAACTGAAAGTTAATGTGGCCGAAAGGGAAGAGATGGTATTTAAGAAATTAAGGAGTGAAGTTATTGAGTTTGAAGATCAAATTAGCATGACAGTTGAGAGCCAGAAGCAATATAAAATAATGATGAATGGACAGATAATTATATGGTTCAATCCCGTGA
>JACEEZ010021927.1:315000-320000 GCA_016584305.1 Chionoecetes opilio
CCCCTCCACCAGGTTTACAGAAGCATTTTGCCTGGCAAATCACTATCCATTGTTAAGAAAAGATAGAGAATCCCTTTGAGTGATTCTCTTTTTAAATTTTAAAAAGTAAAAGTGTACAACACTGTAAAGAATTTACAGTGTTGGCAAGTCCATGAGCAGGATAGAAAGGAAGATGGGAATCTCCAGAAATGCTCTCTCTATCTTGTGTATCAATCAATCAATCAATCACTGGGGGCATACGCCAGGGAACGCGTCGCCTTGCCCACCCTACGACGCCACTCCCGGAGGTTATCCTATGCAGGTAATAGGCCTCGATTCAGTCTCACGGTGCAATCGCTGATTTGACACGTAATCATCCCAGCGATACTCCCATGATTCTGCGAAGACACTAATCTTATTACCAAAAACATCGATTTGCCTCTTCAAGTCGGTATTTAGTGTCCATATCTCACAACCATATATAGAGTAAGACAGGGATCACAAGCGACTTGAAGATCCGGATCTTTTTCCTTCTCCACAGGTACCGATAATGCCAAATACTTGTGCTGAATGAGTCCATAACACCGTGGGCTATGCCAATCTGCTGGAATACTTCTTGATGTGACCCGCCGTTATTATGAACTGCGCTACCAAGGTTAGTAAAACTTTCCAAGATTTCAATGTCCTCGCCGCACGCATGAACAGACTGTACTGCTTCATCTAGTAAGTCTCCAAACACCTGGACCTTGATCTTGAGCCAGGAGACCTCAAGTCCCAAAGGCTTTGCCTTCTCGTGAAGCGCCTCGAGAGCCATCACCAGGACCTCCAGCAACTCAGCAAAGATTACTGCATCATCGGCAAAAAGAAGATCAGTGATCTTGGTGTTGTCGAGGGATACCCCATAATCACTTAGATCTACAACTTTGCCCAATACACAGTCCATACAAGTGTTGAAAAGTGATGGGGCAAGGATGTATCCTTGCCTCACTCCTGTATTCACAGAAAAAAACCGAATACACCTCTTCCACACTTCACAGCACTCCCAGTCCCAGAGTATAGGCCAGTCATCAAACCAATAGTCCTTGCAGGAGTCCCGCGAAATCGCAGAAGATCCCAGAGTAAATCACGATGCACTGAGTCAAACGCCTTTTTGAGATCAACATAGGCTGTAAGCATCCCGCGTCGAAACTCACGTCAGCGTTCCACAGGACACGAAGCGCTAGGATATGGTCCGTTGTTGACTTACCAGACATGAACCCACACTGCTGAGTGAGGTCTCTGATGCTTCAGCAAATGACTGCGGATCAGTGTCAGCAATAGAAAGGCAAGCACCTTGCCTGGCACGCTGAACAGTGTAATACCGCGATATTTGTTGCAGTCCTGACGGTCCCCTTACATTTTCCAGAAAGGTTCGACCAACACCTTTTTCCAGTCAGGAGGAATGGTACATGATTGCCACACAGCAGTCAGCACAGCATACAACCCGCGGATCATAACCTCACCCCATGCTTTGAGGAGCTCCACACTGATATTACAAACATCAGCTGCCTTTCCACCCCTCAATATTGCTACAGCCTCTCTGATTTCGTCAAGAGAGGGTGCGGTTTCGTCAATGGGAGGATCGACATCCACTGCCCGTAATCCAGTGGTGTGAAGCTGCCCAATTCGAGGGTCTACCGTGAACAACTGCCCAAAGTACTGAGCCCAACGAGCCATCTGCCCATCCTTGTTCGAAACGAGGCGCCCATCTACTGTTCGAATTGCACTCGCCCTTGATGGAGACCTGGTACGGAGATTCTTCAGGGCTCGGTAGGCGAGTCTGAGGTCATTAGCTTGCAAATGGCCTTCGACATCCTGGGCAAGAGTCCTGACATGCCTCCCCGTGTCTCTCCCCAGGAGAAATCTAGTCCTGTGTGACAGAGCCATGTTCAGGTACTGGTTCCCAGCAAGCCTGGCAGCGCGACTCTCCTCGATATTCTCCAGCGTCTCCGTCGAGACAAAACCACGCCTTGACCTCGGGCGCTCCCCAATACACTCCTTGTCAGCCTGGAGAGTTTCACGTTTGAAGGTATCCCATAGTTTTACAGGGTCCTCGAGGGCACCAAGCACATTAAACCGATTTGAGACTGCCACTGCATACTTATGGGCACATAACAAGTCCTTCAGTTTTTCAAGATGAAACACAGTATGGTTAGCTCTTGAGATTCTTCTGGACTTGACATGAAGCTTAAGTTTAGCAACAACAAGTCTGTGGTCAGTTGCAGAGAACTCAGCACCCCGGTAAAGCCTGCAGTTCTGGAGGATCCTCCAACGAGTACTAACGAGGATGTGGTCGATCTCCTGAGCTACCCCTCCGGCATTACTATACCATGTCCAGCGGTGCAGCTCTGGTCTCTGATACCAAGAAAATGCAATTATCAACCTTCTGGACCACGCGAAATTCAGAAGGAGAGAACTGTTAATGTTCCTGGTACCGGAGCCATGGGAACCAACACATAACTCATAGCCATCTCTCACAGTGCCAGTAGTAGCATTGAAGTCGCCCAAGACAATGAGTGTGTCCCAAGGAGGACACTGATCTAATACAGAGTTGAGTTTGGCGTTGAACATCTCCTCTTCAGATTATCACACCTCGGTAGGAGCGTACACTGCAACAAGAGACAGGGACCCTGAGTGTGCTTCATCTTCACCCGCATTATACGCTCATCAACCGGAGTAACCTCAACAATAGACGGCTGCAGTTTGCTGGAGATGCGTATAGCTACTCTTTGGACACGGTGACCATTGCTCATGTCGGAGCCTGCCATACCAGTGAGGAAGGGAGATGTATCAAGCTTTTTTTCCCTGTAAAAGCAGGAGTGAGGCAAGAGTGCGTCCCATGTCCCATCACTTTTCAATAATTGTATGGACTGGGTATTGGGCAAAGTTGTAGAACAAAGTGATTCTCGACCATCCCTCGGCAATACCAAGATCACTGATCATGTTTTTGCCGATGATGGCTTTTGTAGTAGTCTTTGCTTACTAATCTTTGAGTCGCTGGGGGTCCTTGTGATGGCTCTCGAGGAGCTGCACGAGAAGGCAAAGCCTTTGGGACTTGAGGTCTCCTGGCTCAAGACCAAGGTCCAGGATTTTGGAGTTTTACTAGATGAAACATTTCAGTCTGTTCATGCGTGTGACGAGGACATTAAGATCTTGGAAAGTTTTACATACCTTGGTAGCGCAGTCCATAATGATGGCGGGTCATGTCAAGAAGTCTTACGGCGGATTAGCATACCCCACGGTATTATGGACTCACTCAGCACTTTGGGTATTTGGAATTGTCGGTACCTCTAATTACAGGCGTCACTATAACAATCCTGCCTGCGCCACCACGAACGAGGGCCAACCATCACAGCCTTCAAGTTAGCCTCCAGGGCCTACCATCCGAGCCCTGGAGTTCACTGCCTACAGGCGCTATAGGCACATATGTAAAATATATGTATATACATATATATATATATATATATATATATATATATATATATATATATATATATATATATATATAATATATATATATATATATTATATATAGACAGACAGACAGACAGACATATATATATATATATATATATATATATATATATTGATCACGGAATATTTTTTTGGGGGGAGTAACACTTTAACCTTAGTTTGGTATCTTGCGAGGGCAAACTAAATATATTGGCGCTCAGAGGTCTTCCTTTGAATGCATTCGGATTTTCCTTGTAATAAACTAGGTCTCTATTGTTGGACATCATATAAAAACTGTTAAAAAAATACAAAGAATGATAACTAACAGATTTACTTGGCATAAACGCAGAGGACAAGGCAGATCTAAAATGATTAGATAAATAAATCCATATTTATTATAATTATAGTATGCCATAAATTAAGAATGTTAGGATTGGAAATTTTTAATGTTTATGGACAAAGGAATTAGCCTTATTTTATTTTGTTACTCCTCTTTTTTTACTCATGGCCAGTCCTTTGTGATGTATAAAAGAAAAGTTTTTTCCTACTCGACCAAATGGGCAGATACAACACCTTCTTTGTAAATTTTACCTTCATGATAAATGCAGAGGGCAGGAAAGCGCGTGGCCAATTTTGTGGGCCTAGAGGTATGAAGCTGTGTTTCTCTAAGAGACGCCTCAGCCAGCGACGCACGGTGGTGGGGCTGCGCTCGGTGCGTTGAGCTATGGACCTGATGGACCAGCCACCCACCCACATGTGCATGTACCACAGACGTTCATTGCCACACGTTTTATGATACCTTACGTGATGCCTCATGAACTGTGTTTTGCAATACTTTCCACCCTAAATGGGCAATAAATGAATATTGTTGAAAGGAAATATCTGCAAGAGAGTATACATGCTTTACGATGTAACAAAAATATCTTTCAATATAAAATAAAGCTGTTTCATATGTATTTCAACATGCTCCTTTGATAATTACTAATATTATAATACAAATAAGTCAAGGTATCTTACAAAGTTTAAATGTGATCGAATCCAAACAAATAAGGTGACACATATTGCATCAATTCGTCACAAATATCTAAAAATATGAATAAGTAAAATAACTGACAAGTTCTACGTCAGAGGACTCAGATATTCCGAGTAGTGCGTAAGGCAGGGATTGCAAAGTAATTTAAATTAGAAACACAACAGTTTACACAGTTTGCGTAGAACTCTCCTTCATGGCACCTCTCCTACGTCTCAAGAGCTGTTGTTATGCTGCAGCAGCCACCTACGATAATACTTACGAGGAGAGAGCCAGAGGAGGTAAGTGAGACGAAGATGTCCAAAAAGTGACTCGGGTTAACATCCTCGCTCACTCTTTATACTCTGGCTTTATGCTCCTCTGACTGTGGCAATCCTTGCGCATCGATATGCACTTCACATAATCTTTGTTAGAATATTAATAGAGACCTTCCTACATCACTGATTTCAAGATTGCGATTAGTCCACGGTACAGCTGTCTTGACACTTAAACTTTGAGT
>JACEEZ010021927.1:325000-327500 GCA_016584305.1 Chionoecetes opilio
GTGTTCTTGGCCAGCTTGATGGTCAGTTGTGCTCCCTGCAGCCTGGTCAACACTTCCCGGAGTTGAAAAGGGGTGCTGCTCCCAATGCTCTGTAAATATCAGAATGTCGTCTAAGTATACAGAAACTCCAGCCAGATCCTGTAATAAGTAGTCCATTGCCCTTTGGAAGGTAGAAGGGGCATTCTCATCCAAAAGGCATGACTCTGTATTGGAAAAGACCAAAGGGTGTGATGAAGGCTGATATTTGTTGGGCCTTTTCCGTAAGGGGTATTTGGTAGTATCCCTTCAGTAAGTCAATTTTGTTATATAATTAGTCTGTCCAACCTTGTCGATGAGATCATCTATTCTTGGTAGAGGGTAGGCGTCCGGAACAGTCACAGCGTTTACTCTGCGGTAGTCCGTGCAGAGGCGCAGTTGTCCATCCTCCTTGGGGACGAGAATACATGGTGACGCCCACGGAGACTGGCTGGGAATAGCCAGTCCCTGCTGGAGTAGATAATCCACCTCTTGCCTCATCTGGTCACATTTCCGAGGATGTAGTCGGTAGGGTGGTTGACGAAGAGGAGAGGTTCCTGGGAGAAGCTCGACATCGTGGGAGGTCATGTTACATAATTTAGGATGATCGCCAAGGACATCTTTATGGTTTAACATAATGGTGGTTATGTCTCTCCTGTGAGAGGAAGATAGGTGGGTTAGGTAATCTCTGAGATTACCAAGTATGGTTGAGTTTTTTTCACAATCTGTACCTGTTACAAGGGTGGTGGTATTTTCAGGTACAGAAATGGTGCAAACTGGCATTGTATTTGAATCAGGTATTTTATTTGTATCAGGTGCAAGGTTTGGTCTACTCTTGTATAATTTCATTCGATTAATGTGAATTAGCTGAGTGCTTTTACGGCGGTCGGGAGTGTTTATGATATAGTTATTGTCACTGACCTTCTTACTGATGTTATAAGGACCATGGTATTTAGCTTGTAAAGGTGAACCAAAGACTGGAATTAAAGCAAGGACTTGGTCACCTTCATTGAATGTTCTTACTTTAGCTTTACTATCAAAGTGTTTTTTTCATTACCCCTTTGAGCTGTTTGAGATTGCTTCGAGCAAATGAGCGGACTTGGTCAAGAGTATTTTAAGTTTCTCAATGTATTGAGTGATAGTGACAAGTTTACTGGTAGTGTTGTTTAGCAATCTGTCTTTGATTACCTTAAGTGGCCCCCTAACTTACGACCAAACAATAGCTCAAAGGGAGCAACACCAAGGGACTCGTTGGGTGTCTCCCGTATGGCGAATAGGACGAAAGGTAAGGCTTCGTCCCATTCTTGGTCCTTGTCATGACAAAACTTGCGGAGAAGTGCCTTAAGGGTCTGGTGACATCTCTCCAAAGCACCTTGTGATTGAGGATGGTATGCCGTAGATAGAGTCTGTGTGATTCCAAGCTCTGCCAGAACTGCTGCAAAGAGACCGCTCGTGAAATTTGTGCCGCGGTCACTTTGAATTTCCTAGGTATGCCAAAGGTAGTGAACAGTTGAGTGAGTTTTGACACAATTGTTTTGGCTGTAATGTTTTTAAGTGGGAAAGCCTCAGGGTATCGGGTGGTTGGGACACATATAGTGAGGATGTATTGCTTCCCTCTCCTAGTTTTGGGCAATGGGCCAACGATGTCAATGATGATCTTTTGAAAAGGTTCCTCAGGCACTTGGATAGGTTGGAGTGGGTACTGAGGAATATTTTGATTAGGTTTTCCCATAATCTGGCAAGTGTGACATGAATTTATCATTGAAGTTATGTCTTTTTTTAATCCTGGCCAGTAAAAATCATTGAGTATTTTGTCACAAGTTTTCTTAATTCCTATGTGACCGGCTTGTTCTCCATGAGCGATCTCCTGATTGGCTCTCTCAAGTTGATTGGCAATACAATTGGTGAACTTCAGCCCAAGTGGCATCATCAGAAAGTTTATGCAGTTTGAATAGCCTCATAAGAACTTTGTCCTGGTAATAGAAAGAAGGGGAATGAGTGATCTGATCTTTAGGAATGTTCTGGCATGGTACCGAGACAGAGTAGCATCGTTTCGTTGAGCCTCAGTAAGTAGTTGTTCAGAGAATACCTTTCCAAGACTTACGTTAGGCGTATGAGGAGTGGTAGTTGACAAGGGCTGAGGGGGTATTTGAGCAGTTGCTTCGGACTGTGCACGGGTAACGGCACAGTTAGGAAAAATATTTGGCTGCTTCTTTTCCATGTGAGCTGTGGGGTTGTATGGTAATGGTGAGTTATTAGTGACAAGGGGTGGAATGACTAACTCACCAGCCAGATCGTTAGCTAACAGGAAGTTAGTATGAGGAATGGGTAAAAAACTTGTCCTCACTGACAGCAATGGTTACTACTCCCTAAACAAGCGGACAATCAAGGTACACCCTAGCCAGAGGTACGGGAAAGTCTGGTGAAAATCCTTGAGGTACACCTTCTCCCCTGTATACTTCGTTCTACTCCTGGAAGTGCAGAT
>JACEEZ010021927.1:334909-339909 GCA_016584305.1 Chionoecetes opilio
CACTGTGTATCACCTGGAAATTTACCCCTGCTACATTGATACCTTTACAGGAACTCGAATCTTTTTCGCTTCTATTTTCCCCTTGCTACGACTTAGATATTTTCAAGAGAGGAGTGACAAGACACCCCCGAACTAAATGGGCCCACTATCCTTCTTTCTATATTCTCTTACTGTCCTCGTTATATGAATTGGCAACTATGCAGGTTTTTGTTACCTTTTTTTTACCCTTGACCAGTCCTTTGTCATGTAAAGAGAGAGAGAAGAGAGAGAGAGAGAGAGAGGAGAGAGAGAGAGAGAGAGAGAGGAGAGAGAGAGAGAGAGAGAGAGAGAGAGAGAGAGAGAGAGAGAGAGAGTTCAGATTCAGATTCAATACTTTTATTCACAAATGAAGTACAGTTGTGAAAAAGACTGTTTCATAAGAACAGTCTTATCTCAGTATACATATGATGATGAGCTGGTAAGGGGTAAAAAAAAAAAAAAAAAAAAAAGAAGGACATCGATATGAGGGGCAGAGTCGTTGAGTTATAATAATCTAAACACACAATATGGGCCAAGATAAATATTATGACATTCATGTTTACCCTACATGAATTACGACAGGGCACAGAGTTCAGATCGCACAGTCAGGGAGGCTGGGGAGAGGATGAGTTATAGGCGCACTTAGGCACAGAATGGGAAGGGCGGTTGGATGGCAGGCGGGCACTCCCAGGGGGAAGGGCGGGGGGGCGTCAAGCCGACCGGGCGCTGAGCGAGGCAGGAGTCTGTTTACTTTCCCCATCAGTCGTCCGTCGGCCTCCCTTACCCCGGGATTTTTTGGGCGCCATGGGGGGAGGGGGGGTGACAAGAGGGTCCAGGGTGTCTATATCCATAGTCAGCAGGGCGTCGTCAGGGACTACATCTCGGCGTCGCCTTGAACCAAGAGTGTCTGGTATCGTTCGGGTCATCTCTGTCAGCATTTCCTTCAGGCTCAATATCTCTCCTGTCACGCTCACCATGTCGCTTCGAGCGGTCGCCATCACACCCTTCAAGGCTGCCACCTCCCCCTTCAATTCTTGGAGAGAGACTATTTGGGCACGCAAATCAGCACACTATTCCTGGTAATGGACCTGCGCCTCCTGTAGCATCTTCATCTCGTTCATCAAAGTCAAAATAGCCTCAGAATCGCTGAAGGAGGCAACACCGCCTGCAGCGACCTGTGGGGGGAGAGCGGGAGCAGCCACCCCGCGGGGAGAGGGAGGAGAGGGGGTGACTTGGTGACAGGCTTGGGCAGACTGCGGGCGGCTAGGGTGGGGGAGGGAACGGTCCGAAGTAGGGAGCAGGATGGGTAGATCAGCTAGCATCGGCGAGGAGGGGGGGGGGCAGCCAGGCCCGCCCCATCCGAGGGAGGGATGGGTAGGCTGCATAGTCGGCGGGGGGTTAACTGCGGCAGGGAGCAGAGGCGATGCAGGCTTCCAAAAGCGGTGGGCATCGGGCCTCACAAGGCACTTCACACTCCAAGCATTATGCTCCAGGGAGCAATTGGGCACCGGGGGGTGATGGATTCCCCATTGATAATGCGATCCTTGCAAAGCTTAGTGTCATGCCTCCCCGAGCAAAAACCACAGCGCACGTAGCTATTGCATTGCCATTCGCGGTGGCCCCATCGCTGGCACTTCCCACAAAATGCAGGCTTACCGATAAATCTCTCCACACTGCATGGCCTCATCCCAGGCAGGGCGATCATCGATGGCGGGTCACCCATCCACATCGCAGTCACACGGTACCCAGGCACCATCATGTCGGATCGAGAATCCCAACGTCGTCCGTCCCTTCGAGCCCAGAGGACGCCTGGATGATCCTCGAGGTGGTGAATGAGCATGAAGGCTGGGTAGTTCCTTATATTCACCTTGACCTGCCGGTTTTCCTCCGTGGTCTCGGTGAGTCTCATGACGCTGCAGCGAAGAGGGTGGCCCACTTTCGTTAGGAACTGAGCAGTGTCACTGTCCCTCGTGACTGCCATTATAGACGTGGTTGTCATCTTTGGAATAACAGATAGGTTGCGATGTTTGCCAGCAACTTCCGCTAGCCAGATTGACCTGTCCGTAGGTGACACTCCAACCGGGAAAAAAGACGATACAGCTTGTCAGGGGCGGGGGAGACGACGGCGGCAGCAGCACAGGCCCCTTCGGGAGTAGGATTGCCATGGTCGTCACCGCTACGTTTGTTCTTTTTCTTGGTATTACAGACAAGGTCAAAGCCGTCAGAGGCATCGCTATTCTCATCAAGAGCCTCCCAGGTAGGGCCACGCTTGTTGCCCGGCATGGTGCCGGAGCGGGAGGGGAATAGCGCACAACCTCACCGTGGCGAGGGTGCAGCGCAACTGGAGAGAGAGAGAGAGAGAGAGAGAGAGAGAGAGAGAGAGAGAGAGAGAGAGAGAGAGAGAGAGAGAGAGAGAGAGAGAGAGAGAGAGAGAGAGAGAGAGAGAGAGAGAAAAAAAAAATTATATATATATATGTGTGTCTGTGTGTGTGCATGTGTGTGTGCATGTGTGTGTGTGTGTGTGTGTGTGTGTGTGTGTGTGTGTGTGTGTGTGTGTGTGTGTGTGTGTGACCTTTATTCACCCATGGTCCTGCTCACGCGAGTCGGACTCGCGGTCGCCAGTTTCACTCTCCCGGTGCGAACTTGGAGCTCATTATTACCGATCGTTGGGTAATGCTGGAACCTCACACTCCACACACACACATCCCCTTGCGCAAGGAGGAAGGTAACTACCTGAATTTGTCAGTAAAAAATCCCCGGGTGCAATGAGGATTCGAACAGGCTACCACAGAATAGCAGGCCAGCAAACTATCAATTTGACCATCGTGGCGGTGTGTGTGTCAGTTTGTGTGTGTTTGTCTGTGTGTGTGGCGGAAGGGGGGTCATACATGAGTAAGAAGTTGGTTGAAAAGGTTTTACTTATCATGACCTAACCTTTATTCCTATTCACTCCAACTCCCTTTCCCTCCTTCCTCATCTGAGATATATACACACACACATACGGAGACGTATCCATCCGTAAATATTAAGGAAAAGGGGGGTGGGGGAAAGTGTGTGTGAAAGTTATAGCTTTGTTTGCATAAGAGTGTCATAAAACAATAATAATGCTATATATTTTTAAACAAAATCTTTACAACGATAATGATAATTAAAATAGTAATTGGTAATCTTGATATATATATATATATATATATATATATATATATATATATATATATATATATAATATATATATATATATATATATATATATATATATATATATATATATATACAATATGTAATATATATATATATATATATATATATATATATATATATATATATATATATATATATATCAAGATTACCAATTACTATTTTAATTATCATTATCGTTGTAAAGATTTTGTTTAAAAATATATAGCATTATTATTGTTTTATGACACTCTTATGCAAGCAAAGCTATAACTTTCACACACACTTTCCCCCACCCCCATTTTCCTTAATATTTATATATAATATATATAATATATATATAATCTTAATATATATATATATATATATACTCGTATATATATTTTATATATATATATATATATATATATATATATATATATATATATATTATATATATATATATATATATATTATATATATATATATATATATATATATATATATATATTATATATATATATAGTATATATGCATTTATATATATGCATATATACATATATATGCGGACACACACACACACATACACACACACACACACACACACTTTCGCTTATATTATTATATATATATATATATATATATATATATATATATATATATATATATATATATATATATATATATATATATATATATATATATATATATATATATAATATATATATATATATATATATATATATATATATATATATAATATATATATATATATATATATATATATATATATATATATATATATATATATATATATATATATATATATATATATATATATATATATATGCATATTAGGGTACGCCGTAGATCCAATGAAAAGTGAAATATAGATTATTTCAAATTTGACAGAGTGTTTTCTTATGTAAAATTGAATTTTAAGGGTGGTTTGTCCCCATCAACCTTTTGGTTTGAGCACTTCTTGCTATGCAAAAATGGACTTTTATATTTATTTGCAAAACATAGCTTAGCACACACCATCTTTAAACTCACAGAAAAGCCACTTAAGTTCGAGATTTGATAAATTTCACTGAAGACAAAGTTGTAGAGCGCTAAAAATTCTATCTGAAGTACCCCATCGATATTGCCGTAAGACCTACATTAAGTCCGCCAGACGCCGGAAAGCTCACTTCTCATACAAAATCGCCTCGTTTTTCGGGTAAAAACCTTTTTCCTGGCAACTGGATTTTCCACGTTATTATTTACCCAACGTAGGTGGTTTCAGGGCTGGATACTGTTTAAGGTCTAAGGTCCTATCACCAAACTCCAAAAGTCACAAAATACAGCGTAAGTCGGTCAAACACGTACGGTCGAAGTCCAGCTCCGCATCCAAGCATCCGGTTCGACGTTCCGCCCACTGCTGCTGCTGCCTTGGCTTCTGGATTCCTCCAGGACCTTATCGCTGACGGCCACCTCTCTTCAGACATGTCGTACCTGGTCTGCGATCCTAACAAGCTGAGGAGGGCCAGGCAGGATGCCATGGCATCGGCCAGGGACCTTGATCAGGGGAAGCACCAGGGTACCAAAATAGTTGGATTGGGTTACGATGGGAGGAAGGACAAGACCAGGGCGATGGTGCCCGACAGCTATGGGAAACTGCACCCAAGGTTGATCAGGGAGGAGCATGTGTCAGTGACAGAGGAGCCATCTGGAAGGTACCTTTGGCACTTTGTACCAGAGGACCCGGTGCCACCTGAGAAGCCTGCGTTCAAGGTGGCTCAGGCTCTCTATGATCTGCTGGTGACATACGACTCCACCGACTCACT
>JACEEZ010021927.1:344909-354909 GCA_016584305.1 Chionoecetes opilio
ATATATATATATATATATATATTATATATATATATATATATATATATAAATATATATATATATATATATATTATATATATATATATATATATATATATATATATATATATATATATATATATATATATATATTCCCCTGGGAGGGGACCAGAAATATCCCTAGGTCGGACAGTCTTCAAGATGTCGACCCGAGGTGTCTTGATACTTCTTCTAGCCTTCTCTCCTTAAACTTTTGCTACATTCGCGGCCTTCGATCTAATTTTCTCTCTGTTGAACACCATCTCTCCTCCTCTAAACCTCATCTTCTTTTCCTCACCGAAACCCAGTTGTCTGTGAGCACTGACAGCAGACCTTTTTCTGTCTCCTCTTACTGTCTCTATTCTAATTTTAAATCCAAAGTTGGCTGTTGCGTATATGTGCGCAATGACATCACTTGCTCTCGTGCCCACGGCCTTGAATCTTCCGAATTTTCTACCATCTGGCTTCGACTTCAATGTCACTCTCTTACAAAATTTATCTGTGCTGTATATCTCTCACCTAACTCCTCTGACTATGTAAAATTCTTCGACTATTTAACATCAAAAGTGGAGCACATCTCATCTCATTTTCCTTTAGCAGAAATTTCCATTCTTGGGGACTTCAATGTTCACCACCAGCTTTGGCTATCATCTTCTTTCACTGACCAACCTGGTGAACAAGCCTACAACTTTTCTATGCTCCAAGACCTAGAGCAGCTGGTGCAGCACCCTACCCGTATTCATGACCGCCTTGGAGACACGCCCAACATTCTTGATCTTTTCCAAACTACTAACCCTTCTGCTTACTCTTGTGAAACTATTCTCTCCGTTGGGTTCCTCCGATCACAATCTTATTTCTGTAACATGTCCTATCGCTCCGGTACCGTCTCGGGACCCACCTAAGCGGAGGTGCTTCCTGGCACTTCAACTCAGCTAAGTGGGAAGACCTAATGCAGTACTACTCTGATTTTCCATGGAATGATTACTGCTTCCATGTCAAAGACCCATCTCTTTGTGCAGAGCGCATAACTGAGGTCATAGCCCTCTGGCATGGAGGCGTACATTCCACATACTTTCTCTAATCCTAAAGCCCGTCAACCTTGGTTTAACTCTGCTTGTTCTCATGCTGTCCGAGATAGAGGTGTGGCTCACAAACGGTACCGTAAGCATCCATCTCCTGAAACTCATGCTCTTTATATTTCTGCCCGTAATCATGCCAAATCTTTACTTCAGCTTACCAAAAACTCTTTCATTCATAGAAAATGTCAAAATCTTTCTGAATCAAATTCCTCTCGTGACTTCTGGCATCTAGCTAATAACGTCTCTAACAATTTTTCTTCTTCATCTTTCCCTCCTATGCT
Source organism: Chionoecetes opilio (assembly GCA_016584305.1). Lineage (NCBI taxonomy): Eukaryota > Metazoa > Arthropoda > Malacostraca > Decapoda > Majidae > Chionoecetes > Chionoecetes opilio. The sequence goes on from JACEEZ010021927.1 coordinate 346,288, forward strand.
TCACCCAGATGGCTCCACAGCTGTCTCATCTACTTCTAAAGCTGAACTCTTCGCTCAAACATTTGCTAAAAATTCCACTCTGGCTGAAAAAGGGCTTGTTCTCCTTCTCCTCCACCCTCTGACTTTATTATGCCTGTCATTAAGATCCTTCGGAATGATGTTTTCTTTGCCCTTTCTGGCCTAGATCCTCGGAAGGCTTACGGTCCTGAAGGAGTCCCTCCTATTGTTCTCAAAAACTGTGCTTCTGTGCTTGCACCTTGCCTGGTCAAAATTTTCCGTCTATGTCTATCTACTTCCACCTTTCCTTCTTGCTGGAAGTTTGCTCACATCCAACCTGTTCTTAAGAAGGGTGACCGTTCTAATCCTTCAAACTACCGTCCTATAGCTTTGACTTCCTGCCTTTCTAAAGTTTTTGAATCTATACTTAATAAGAAGATTCTTAAGCATCTATCTGCTCACAATCTTCTATCTGATCGTCAGTACTGTTTCCGTAAAGGGCGATCTACTGGCGATCTTCTAGCTTTCCTAACTGAATCTTGGTCATCCTCCTTTAGGGTTTCGGTGAAACTTTTGCTGCTGCCCTTGACATATCAAAAGCTTTTGATAGTGTCTGGCACAAATCTTTAATTTCCAACTACCCTCATTCGGTTTCTATCCTTTTCTCTGTACCTTCATTTTAAGTTTCTTTTCAAACCGTTCTATTGCAGCTACTGTAGACGGACATTGTTCTTCTCCTAAATCTATCAATAGTGGTGTTCCCCAGGGTTCTGTCCTATCCCCACTCTCTTTCTATTGTTCATTAATGATCTTCTAAGTCTAACTCAAAGCCCTATCCACTCCTACGCTGATGATTCTACCCTGCATTTTCCAATGTCGTTTATTAGACGTCCAACTCAACAGGAACTAAGTGATTCACGGAGAGATGCCACCGAGCGCCTACCTTCTGATCTTTCTATTATTTCTGATTGGGGCAAAGCAAACCTTGTTTTGTTGAATGCCTCAAAAACCCAATTTCTTCACCTATCTACTCGACAAAACCTACCAGATAACTATCCCCTCTTCTTCAATGACACTCAACTGTCTCCTTCTTCTACAATGAACATTCTAGGACTATCCTTTACTAAAAATCTGAACTGGAAATCTCACATCTCATCTCTTGCTAAAACAGCTTCTAAGAAGTTAGGTGTGCTGTGGCGTCTGCGTCCTTTTTTTTCTCCCTCCCAATTGCTTGCTCTCTACGGGCCTTATCCGCCCTTTGTATGGAGTATGTCTCACATGTTTGGGGAGGATCCACTCATACAGCTCTCCTAAACAGGGTTGAGTCAAAAGCTTTTCGTCTCATCAACTCCTCTCCTCTGACTGACTGTCTTCAATCTTTAAATCACCGCCGCAATGTTGCTTCTCTTGCTCTCTTCTACCGTTATTTTCATGGTCACTGCTCTTCTGAACTTGCTAACTGCATGCCTCCCCCACTCCCACGGCCTCGCTGCACAAGACTTTCTACTCATTCCCATCCCTATTCTGTCCATCTTCCTAATGCAAGAGTTAATCAGTATCTTTACTCTTTCATCCCTTTCACTGGTAAACTCTGGAACTCTCTTCCTGTTTCTATTTTTTCACTTTCCTATGACTTAAATCTTTTCAAAAGAAGAGTAACAAGACACCTCCCGAACTAAATTGGCCTACCCCTTTGTTTTTATTTTATTCTCTTACTATCTTCTTTATAGCGACTGGCAACTAAGCGGGCTTTGTGTTACCCATTTTTGTTGTGCCCTTGGCCAGATCCTTGTGCCCCGCTGTGGGGAGTCACCTTGTCGTGGTGGCGGGGCTTGAAGCGTGGTCGACGGCGCCACCTACTCTGGCGGCCTGCCTGCCATTGTTGGGTTCGGTGGCCGTAGGCCTCGTGGACCAAGCGCTCCCCCTTCGTCACTGGGAGGTGGAGCCTTCCGGTGATGTCGCCTTTATGCTTCCTCCCCCTTTCTCTCCTTTCTTAGGGCGATTCTAGGCCCGGTGAGACCCTTCTCTTCCGTCTCACGCTTCTTCTTCCTTTTATACTTCACGCTCCGCTCCCCACGTGTTTGCTGTGCGTGGCATCCTGTATATTCCCCACACGCCCCTCTATCTGGAAGTTGAGTCCATCGCGGGGCGGGTTGTAGTTCCCTTCGGTGGGCAACACGCTTCTTTGGTAGGGGGGTTGGGGTAAGACGGGAGGTCCAGTGTGGCCCCGCTGGATCAATCGGCTGGTCATGCGTTGGCTAGGGCCAAGCGGAGGTTGCCTGGTGGGCACCGCATCGGTCCCGCGGCTGCCACCACACACTAGGCAACCGAAGCGTATACTTCCCTGCTACCCCTGGAGCTGTTGGGTGAGGTCCTTCCCCAACAGACAGCTTCCCCTTGTTGGGCTCCGTGGTGGGTGGGGGCGTGGGGAAGTGAAGTAATAACGTTTATATATAAAACTAAAGATTTACCCCGGCCTGCCTCTCTCCCTGACGGCCGCTTGTCCTCGACATCTCCCATTGAATCCTCTCACATTGCCACTCTGGCGCCTTTCCAGGCCCGACGTGGCACGAAGCGGGCAGCCGCCCCTTCCTCCTCAGCTCCCCGGTCTGGCGGTCCCCGCAACAAGGGACGCAGACAGGGATTGAGAGACGAGCCTGGCCCTCGGGGCACTTCTACGTTGGACACCTTGCTTCTGTCCAACGTGTCCCAGGCCTTGTCATACAGAGCATTACATGATATTTTCAAGGTTTATGGTGTGGTTCGCCGCATCCGACTTATTTATGATGACAATGGACATTAAAATAGGTGCTACATAAATTTTGCTGCAGCAGATGATGCATCCTCTGCTTATGAGGAAGCCACAAAGATGGAAATTGGAGCGAGACATTACAGAGCCGAATTCATTCGCTCTGTAAATTTTGGAGACGATGTAGTTTGATGACTACATCCCCAATTCTTTTGAGAAAACTACTACATCTACTCCACCTGTCCGCCATAGCCCTACCCCTACTTGGTACGTGGCGTATTATAAGGAAAGTGGTGGCAACTTTTTCCTTGCGGCGCGGTATTTGGAGAAAGAAATTGGAATGATCCCGGAAGGCCACCTGAAACGGTATGGCAGGGGGGTTCTAATCCGAGCCAAGGACCTTACTCAGGCTCGGATGCTCTTCCACATGCCCATCACCGAAGACAGCATTTTTGATACCATCAAACCTCATCCAAAATTCAATACCAGCAAAGGCGTAGTCTACAACTACGACCTCTTTGAGTTTTCGGAGGCAGAAATACTAAACATGTGCCCGGAAAGAGTTCAACAGGTCTATAAGATCAGAGGAAGCAAAAACATGATCATTATAACTTTCTACGGATCAAGTCTCCCCGATTCCATCAGGATCGGTCCCCAGTCTCTAAAGATAAAAGCCTTTATCGACCGCCCTATGCAGTGCTGTGAGTGCTACAGCTTTGGGCACGGCAAAATTTTTTGTAAATCCCCTCCTCGCTGTGGTCGATGCTCGGCGTTGGGTGCCCATGCCACATCTGACTGTACGTCAACTCCCTACTGCTTCCACTGCCGTGCTGATCACCCACCGAGTTCCCGACAGTGTGGGACTTACAAGTTAGAAGAAGACATCCTTTATTTGGCCAACTCCCAATTTATCAGTCTTGGGAGCGCCAGAAGAAAACTTTCCCACAGACAAGCAGGCGGGGGAGGAAGCAGGACCTACGCATCCGCGATGGCTGCTGCTTCTTCTAAGACGCCTAATCAGCCTCCTGCAGTCCCACCACCACATTCTCTTATACCTAATCCATCCATCCCAATGAAGGATAAGTTCTCGCTACTGACCTGTGATTCTGTGGAGTCTGCTGACTCTTCTCATAATGAGCCTCCAACCACCTCTCGTGTAGTGCATGCCGCACACGGGAAAAATGACAATAGTGACTCCTCCTCTAAGAGGCTCCCAAAAACCCATCTTAATAAAAAGTCTCAGAAGCGAACTCGCAGTTCCAATGAGTCCTTAGACTCAGTGGGCGTCCCTCCGGCTAAAATATCAATTGCTGAGCAGGAGAGGATGGACTTGCGTAAAGATACACCTACTGATAGGTGTGGGAGTACTGACGTGACTCCTAATATCACTGCCCCTGTTACCACCCCTGAAGCGGCTAGCGACACAGCTCAACAACACGCTGATGGCGAAGGTGTCTCACAACCTATGGACACACAAGTAGTTGATAGCCATGCTGATACGCAATCTTCAAGACCCTCGTCGGGAGCTATCAGTAAACCTAGAAGTGGTAAATCTTCTGTCAGTAAATCGGCATCTTTGGTGGGACATACGGTCTCTACTACTGCCGCGGGTCCTCGTATGAGAACCCCAATTTCACCACCGGATGTACACAACCGCCAATCAACATCTGAAAAAGTAATGAAAAGTAGTTTACCATCTTCTACAAAACACAAAAAAAGATGTTGGGCTTTCAAATAGCGCAGCGTCTACAAGCCGTAAGGCTTCTACTGCATCATCTTCACGCACGAAATAACATCTTCAATCCTCCAATGGAATATTCGTGGATTACGTGCAAACTGGGAAGAACTAGTCCTTCTCATCAACGAGTTGGACCCAGTTATTCTATGTTTACAAGAAACAATGATAGGGCAGGGAAGGTGTCTCTGCCCGACAGGTTTTATACCTGTCCACACACCACCTCCAGCAGGTGGTGGCTTTAGTGGTGGTTGTGGCCTTTACCATCGTCGGGATGTCCCCTTAACTGTCATCCCGCTGCAATCACCCTTGCAGGCTGTAGCAGATCGTATCCATCTGCACAAGACCTACACTGTCTGCTCAATATATCTACCTCCAAATGACGACATACCTCTCCAAGATCTTGAGGATCTTATCCGCCAGCTTCCCCGTCCATTTTTTCTCCTTGGAGACATGAATGGGCGGCATTTTCTGTGGGGAGATTCCACCAGAAATCGTCGCGGTGATTCTCTCGTAGCTCTTATAGATGGCAACAACTTAAATATATTAAACACGGGAGAACCAACACATTTCCATTCGCAGACGGGAACATTGACTGCTATTGACATATCACTCTGCAGTCCACAGGTCGCCCTCGACTTCTCATGGGAGGTGGCCGATTCTCTTCGGGGAAGTGACCATTATCCCATACTACTTAAAGCAGTGTCCTCGCCCCCTTCCCGATGTCTCCCAAAATGGTGCCTCTCTCGTGCAGACTGGGAGGGCTTTCAAAAGGCTTGTGTTTTTGAACATCATATAGATGACTTTCCAACAATAGATGAGGCCATAGGTTACTTTGTGTCTCGAATCCATTTTGCAGCCTCGCTGAGCATCCCCCGCACATCTGGATCTTTCTCTCGCCGACCTGTTCCGTGGTGGACTCAGGACTGTACGGCAGCGAGGAGTCACTCCCGCCGTGCTGAGACTTAATACATTTCGCGGCCAACTTCAGCAGACCTAAAAATATTTTTTCACAGGTCAAGAGCTAGATACCGACGGGTTATGAAAGAGGCTCGTCACTCCTCTTGGAGGGCTTATATAAGTACGATCTGTGCATCTACCCCGGTGTCCAAGGTTTGCAAAGAGTGAGGAAAATGAAGGGGAAGTTTATCCCATCCTCCCCTCCAGTTCTATCGATTAATGGAGACCCTGTGGCAGATCCCTTGACTGTAGCAGAGGAATTTGCTTCACATTTTGTGTCAGTGGTGCAGACAGACCTTGCGTCTCCAAGTGCTAGGGACAGACTGCGACAAGAACAGAGAGGCATAGATTTTTCATCCAGAGGCGGGGAATCTTACAATGTTCTTTTTACACCTCGTGAGCTATGTCAAGCCATGAAGGTTTGCGCTGACACTTCCCCAGGCCAAGATGATATACCATATGCGATACTCTGTCATCTAAGAGATGAGGCTCTAGATTTCTTGTTGAGCATCTATAATAGAATATGGATTGAAGGAACCTTCCCAAGTAGCTGGGGTGTGGCGGTGGTGATCCCGATCCCTAAGCCTGGGAAGGACCACTCACTACCGACGAATTTCAGCCCCATATCCCTAACTTCATGTGTGTGTAAGTTATTCGAAAAAATGGTAAATAGTCGACTTGTATGGTTTTTGGAACGGGAAAACTTTTTCTCCCGTTCTCAGTGTGGATTCCGTAAGCATCACTCTACTACGGAAGCGCTTATTTCCTTAGAGTCATCCATATGCGGGGCATTCGCCTCTCGACAACACCATGTGACCATATTTTTCGACCTTGAAAAGGCTTACGACACGGCTTGGAGACACGGTATATTGCAATCTCTGTATGAGTTCGGGCTAAGAGGTCGTTTGCCTGTGTTCCTCCAGAGTTTCCTAGCCAACCGGGTTCTAAGAGTTCGAGTTGGCAACATACTGTCTTCTGAACACCCGCTTCCAGGTGGCATCCCCCAAGGTAGCGTCTTGAGTGTAGCTCTGTTCGCTGTGGCCATCAATGGTATTGTTGATGTACTGCCAGAGGGGATTGTTAGTACATTATACGTGGATGATTTATCAATCTCTTTTGCTGCTTCCAGGATGTCGGTTGCAGAGAGAAGACTTCAACTTGCTATTGATAAAGTTTGTGAATGGACGACGAATCGTGGCTTCCGGTTTTCTCCAACGAAGACTGTAGCGGTTCATTTTTGCAGAACCCGTGGGATTCATCCCGACTTGGGTACCTCACCTTCGTGCTCTCAAGACTGACTGTCTCCGGACCATGGATCTACTGAAAGTCCTCTCGCACACCAGCTGGGGGGCTGATCGCGCTACACTCCTCTATCTTCACCGCTCACTTATCCTTTCGAAGCTTGAATATGGATGTGAAGTGTACTCCTCTGCCACACCCACTCGACTGCGGATGCTGGATTCGGTAAATCATGCTGGTGTCCGTCTGGCAACCGGGGCGTTCAGGTCATCTCCCATCCCAAGTCTATTGGTGGATGCTGGTGTCCTCCCATTGGATCTTCAACGCCAGTCCCTCCTGTTAAGATGTTGGTATCGCCTCCAACGCCTCCCTGACTCAATAGCTTGCCGTGCTGTGTCTTGTGATTCAGGATCGCAACTTTACCATGGGCGAAGAAGCTTGCCAAAGCCCCTTGGTTTCCGATTAAAAGCTATTATGGAGACGCTATCCTTCCCTGCTTTGCGGATCTGCCCGCATAGGCCTACGACAGTCGGTCCATGGCTTCTCCCAGAAGTGTCCTTTTGCAAAAGCCTTCCGCTCTCAAAAGGGTCTTTACCTCCTCAGGCTGAGCGTGCCCAGTTTTTAGACCACTTTTGCACACATCAGAGTTCGGTCCCTGTCTTTACTGATGGTTCCAAATCAGACGAAGGAGTTGGATACGGTGTCGTATTCCCATCGTTTAACAAAGGCGTCAGCCTTCCAAGTGTTTCATCTGTTTTTACGTCTGAAATAAGTGCTATTTTATGTGCTCTCATGCTTATTTTTACCCTTCCAGATGTCTCTTTTACAATTTTTAGTGATTCTTGTAGTGCTCTTCAATCACTATGTAATTTTAACTCTCCCCATCCGCTGGTTAATGCCATCCTGGAATGGCTTTATCTGCTCAAGAGGCGAGGCCGGACGGTCAGCTTTTGTTGGGTACCGGCACATGTAGGTGTTGCCGGTAATGAGGAAGCTGATGCCTTGGCAAAAGCTGCAGCTAGAAGACCAGCTCTATCACATTTTGCAGTGCCGGCTACGGACCTGCGCTCTTCAATCCATAGATCAGTTCACAACAGTTGGCAGGAACGTTGGATTACTATAGGGCAAAATAAACTGCGCACCATCCGCCAAAGTATCGAGGACTGGAGCTACTGCGGTCTCTCCCGGAGATGGGAGACTGCCTTGGCACGATTGCGTATTGGTCACACTCTATATACTCATGGGTTCCTCATGGAGGGGGCCACCCTCCTTACTGTGATGATTGTTTGGTCCCCTTAACTGTGCGGCACTTGCTGGTCGAGTGTCCCAGTCTTGGGGACCTACGTGTGCAATTTTTGTCCCGGTGTCGCGGGTCGGACGGTGCTTACCGTCTCTCCCTGGCATTGGGAGAGGTGTTTCTCTCCGGGACACGAAGTCCATACATTTATTGAGAAGGCTGGCCTTCTCAACAAGTTATGATGTTTTTAATATTAACTTATTATTGTTTTTAATGTACTCTTATTCTTTTATGTATTTCGTTATTTTAAATATTTTTATTCTATCTTAAATTTTGTTTTTTAGTTTTACTTTACATGTATCTTCTGTAGGCAGGCGTCAATAACCCCGCAGTTGCGGCGCCTTAAAACTAAAATCAATCAATCAATCAGATCCTTGTGATGTAAAAATATATATATATATATATATATATATATATATATATATATATATATATATATATATATATATATATATATATATATATATATATATATATATATATAAAGTATAGACGTCCAGCCTCTGGCCCCTTTGCTTTTGGCTCAGTTCTTGCGGCTGGAACGTGGCAGCGAGCCAGGTTCCAGCCAATTAACTCGTTACGTGAATTACTCATTAAGGGCTTGTTCTATACAAAAAGTTTGTTTTACAGATCCCCATTGATTTT
>JACEEZ010021927.1:359909-367409 GCA_016584305.1 Chionoecetes opilio
TACTACTACTACTACAACAAAAACAACTACTACTATACTACTATTTCACACTACTACTACTCTCTACTAAACAACAACTCCTCCTCCTCCTCCTCCTCCTCCTCCCACTACCCTACTATTACTACTACACTCCACTTACTATACTACTACTATTACTACTACTACTATACCCCACTACTACACAAAACTACTACTACTACTACTATTACTACTACTACTTAAATACTTAAAAAATAAAAATACTACTACTCTACTCCTCCTCCCCCCCTTTTCCCCCCCCCTCCCACTACTAAATACCACTAAATACCACTACTACCACTCCCCCCTACTAAACTCTACCAAAACCCCTACTCCCATTACTACCCCCACCACCACCACCCCCCCACTACTACTACTACTAAATACTACTACTACTACTGGTTTTTATTGGTTTTTGTTGTAAATAAAAAACATTCTTAAATTAAAAATACCTATTTTTTTATTTATCTAATACAAAATTTTTTACAATAATATCAATTTATCTAGTAGGCCCCATCTACTCTCCCTGTTAAAGGGTTAATGGGGGGATATGAAATTATTTATAGACTACTCTCTCTCTTTAAAAAAAAAAAAAAAAAAAAAAAAAAAATGCACAACTAATTTTTTTTTCTCTCTTTTTTCTCTCACTCTTTTTTTTCTCACCCCCTTTTTTTTTCTCTCTTTTTTTCTCCCTACTCAATTTGTTTTTCCCCCTTTTTTCCCCCTCTTTTTTTCTCTCATCTTTATTTTCTTTTCTCACTCTCTCTCTAAACAAGAAAAACAATGCACTCCCAAAACATTTTTTCTCTCTCTCCTCACTCTCTTTTTTTCTCTCCTCTTTTTTCTCTTTTTTTTTTCTCACCTTTTTTTTCTCCAAATCTTTTTCTCTTTTTTTCTCTCACTCACTCTTTTTTTCTCTCACTTTACTCTCCTTTTTTTCTCACCTTTACCCCTTTTTTTTTCTCCCACTCTCTTTTTTTTTTTTTCTCCTCTTTTTCTCTCACTCCTTTCTCTCTCTCTCCCCTTTTTCTTTTTTTTTCTCTCCAAATCTTTTTTTCTCTTTTTTTTCTCTTTTTTTTTTCTCTCAAAAATCTCTTTTTTTTTTTTCTTTTTTTTTTCTCACTCTTTTTTTTTTCTCCTTTTTTTTTTCTCTCTTTTTCTTTACTTTTTTTTTCTCACTCTTTTTTTCCCTCACTTTTTTTTCTCTTTTTTTTTTTCTCAAATCTCTTTTTTTCTCCTTTTTTTTTTCTCCTCTTTTTTTCCTCTTTTTTCTCTATTTTTTTCTCACTTTTTTTTCTCTCTCTTTTTTTTTCTTTTTTTCTCTCTTTTTTCTCTCTTTCCTTTTTTTTTCTCACCTTTTTTCTCTTTCTTTTTTTCTCTCACTCTTTCTCTCACTCTTTTTCTCTCACTCTTTTTTTCTCTCACTTTTTTTCTCTCACTCTTTTTTTCTCTCACTCTTTTTCTCTCTCTCTTTTTTTCTCTCACTCTTTTTTTCTCTTTTTTTCTCTCTTTTTTTCTCTCACTCTTTTTTTCTCTCACTCTCTTTTTCTCTCACTCTTTCTCTCTCTCTTTTTCTCACTTTCTCTCACTCTTTTTTTCTCTCACTCTTTTTCTCTCACTCTTTTTTTCTCTCACTCTCTTTATTTCTCACACTCTCTCTCTATCAAGAAAAACTGCACTTCACTCTCTCTCTCTCTCTCTCTCTATCAAGAAAAACTGCACTTCACTCTCTCTCTCTTTTTCTCTCACACACTCTCTCTCTATCAAGAAAAACAATGCACCTCACTCTCTCTCTCTCCCTCTCTCTCTCTACACCCCCTCTCTCTCTCTCTCTCTCTCCCCCTCTCTCTCTCTCTCTCTTTCTCCCTCCCTCTCTCTCTCTCTCTCTCTACACCCCCGTCGTCTTCAGCAACGTCACACAGGGTAACCTCCTAACCTGAACCCCATGATCACCCTCCCCCTCCTCCCCCCCTCCCTGAACCCCCCATTCTCCAACCCAGAGCGGGAATCGAACCTGGGAACATTCCAAGTACCAGTCGACGTTTTACCAGCAGCCAAGCGAGATAATTTCCTTAAGCTTCTTCGCATACCTGAATGATCTACTCTTTGGAAGCTGTTAGGACTGTTGTTAGTGGTGTTAGGGGTGGTGTTAGGAAGGGGGGTTGTTAGAGGGGGTGTTGTAGGGGTTGGGGTGTGGAATAGGGTTAGGTTTTGGGTCGCTCTAGCTAGTATTAGGGCTAGAATTGTGCCTAGGAGGAATACGGCCGAGGTGGTCCCGTGGAGAGCGTATCTGTAAGGAAGAAATTGTTATTGTTATTATTATTATTATTATTATTATTATTATTATTATTATTATGTTATTATTATTATTATTATTATTATTATTATTATTATTATTATTAGTTATTATTGTTATTATTATTATTATTATTATTATTATTATTGTTATTATTATTATTGTTATTATTATTATTGTTGTTATTATTATTATTTTTATTATTATTATTATTATTATTATTATTATTATTCTTATTCTTATTATTATTATTATTACTATTATTATATTATTATTATTATTATTATTATTATTATTATTATTATTGTTGTTATTATTATTATTATTGTTATTATTATTATTATTATTGTTATTATTATTATTATTATTATTTTTATTATTATTATTGTTATTATTATTATTATTATTATTATGATTATTATTGTTATTATTATTATTATTATTGTTGTTATTATTGTGAATTTTAGCATCACTACAGCCTTGTATGTGCCACTGAAGAGACATGCACAGTAGTTTATATTATGTACCTGTCTTCAGTGGCACATACAATATAGTAGTAGTAGCAGTAGTAGTAGTAGTAGTAGTAGTAGTAGTGGTAGTAGTAGTAGTAGAAGTAGAAGAGACATGCACAGTAGTTTATATTATGTACCTGTCTTCAGTGGCACATACAGTAGTAGTGGTAGTAGTAGTAGTAGTAGTAGTAGTAGCAGCAGTAGTAGTAGTAGTAGTAGTAGCAGTAGTAGTAGTAGTAGTAGTAGTAGCAGTAGTAGTAGTACTAGAGACATGCACAGTAGTTTATATTATGTACATCACACTACATGTCTTCAGTGGCACAAACAATAGTAGTAGTAGTAGTAGACAGTAGTAGTAGTAGTAGTAGTAGCAGTAGCAGTAGTAGTAGTAGTAGTAGTAGTAGTAGAAGAGGCATGCACAGTAGTTTATATTATGTACCTGTCTTCAGTGGCACATACAGTAGTAGTGGTAGTAGTAGTAGTAGTAGTAGTAGTAGTAGTAGTAGTAGTGGTAGTAGTAGTAGTAGTAGTAGTAGTAGTAGTAGTAGTAGTAGTAGTAGTAGTAGAAGTGGTAGTAGTAGTAGTAGTAGTAGTAGTAGTAGTAGTAGTAGTAGTAGTAGTAGTAGTAGTAGTAGTAGTAGTAGAAGAGGCATGCACATTAGTTTATATTATGTACATCACACTACATGTCTTCAGTGGCACATACAAGGCTGTAGTGATGTAATTCGTAATATATTGTGCCTGGCGACATTAGTGCAGTGGCGACTATAGTGTTATTGACGGTAGTGGTGGTGGTGGTGGTAGTAATGGTGGTAGTGGTGGTGGTTGTGGTGGTAGTAGTAGTGGTAGAATGATAATGATGATAATAATGATGATAACGATGATATAATAGTAGTAGTAGTAGTAGTAGTAGTAGTAGTAGTAGTAGTGTTAACCCCTTCACGCCCAGATCTTTCCTTGGCTATATAAAATGGTCTGTTGTAGTAGTAGTAGTAATAGTAGTAATAGTAGTAGTAGTAGTAGTAGTAGTAGTAGTAGTGTTAACCCCTTCACGCCCAGATCTTTCCTTTGCTATATAAAATGGTCTGTTGTCAGCCATAAAATAAGGAAAAGTCACTGAATATACCACATGAGTTAGTGGACAAGGATACTAAACAGGTCACAGCTATAAAACATTGCTTATAGTCACTACAAAGCGTCTATACCAACATGACAACATAGATGTATTCCTGTAGTCCCCAACAGCTAATGGCTCCATCATTCCCCCGCTCTCAAGTGTTAGGTTTCCCTTCTATAGTCTTAAAGCACGCCATGTTATCTTACTAGGTGTCCTAGCCTGTGTTTCTTGCAGTTACCTTCTTCTTGTTGTTGTGACCTTTGACGCTTAGTAGCGCTGTATAGATCCTCTACAATATCGTCTCCTTAGTTAACAATCATTCATATAATAAACTTTAGGAAATGAAAATGAAACAGCCAGCAATGCTTGGCGCGGTGGTCCTGGCCGCCGTGATGGCCTCGCCGTGTGTGCCAGGCTGGAGTCTGGCGCGCCCAGCGCCGAGGAGGTGGAGGCCGCCCTGGCCCGCACCCAGCGGCGCCACCACCACCACCTGCTCCACATGGAGGAGCAAAATCAGCGCCACCGGCGCTGATGGAGTCCCTGGAAGTGGACATGGCACGTCTGACGGACGTGACCTCCGTGCTGGAGGTGCTGGAGCGGATCAGCATTTCCAGCGCGAGGGACCTGCGTGCTCTCGTCAAGAGCACCGACCACAAGGACGACGCACTCCTGCAGGAAGAACAGGAGGCGGTGGAGCGCGAGAGAGGGCAATGTCCCTCCTCGCGCGCCGCAGGGCCCGTGCCAGGGCACAGCTGCAGGACGCTCAGCAGGACATGCAGGCTGTGCAGGGCGCCGTCGTAAGGCAGAGTGAAATCCTGCGCGGCAAGATCACCGGCACGTTAGACGAGGCAGACAGTCTCCAGTCCCTGACGCAGGAGACTGTCAAGAGGATGGATGCCTTTCTGTCCCGAAGGCGCGCGAGGAGGGACATTGCCCTCTCCTCGCGCTCCACCGCCTCCGTTCTTCCTGCAGAGTGCGTCGTCCTTGTGGTCGGTGCTCTTGACGAGAGCACGCAGTCCCTCGCGCTGGAAATGCTGATCCGCTCCAGCACCTCCAGCACGGAGGTCACGTCCGTCAGACGTGCCATGTCCACTTCCAGGGACTCCATCAGCGCCCGGTGGCGCTGATTTTGCTCCTCCATGTGGAGCAGGTGGTGGTGGTGGCGCCGCTGGGTGCGGGCCAGGCGGCCTCCACCTCCTCGGCGCTGGGCGCGCCAGACTCCAGCCTGGCACACACGGCGAGGCCATCACGGCGGCCAGGACCACCGCGCCAAGCATTGCTGGCTGTTTCATTTTCATTTCCTAAGTTTATTATATGAATGATTGTTAACTAAGGAACGATATTGTAGAGGATCTATACAGCGCTACTAAGCGTCAAAGGTCACAACAACAAGAAGAAGGTAACTGCAAGAAACACAGGCTAGGACACCTAGTAAGATAACATGGCGTGCTTTAAAACTATAGAAGGGAAACCTAACACTTGAGAGCGGGGGAATGATGGAGCCATTAGCTGTTGGGGACTACAGGAATACATCTATGTTGTCATGTTGGTATAGACGCTTTGTAGTGACTATAAGCAATGTTTTATAGCTGTGACCTGTTTAGTATCCTTGTCCACTAACTCATGTGGTATATTCAGTGACTTTTCCTTATTTTATGGCTGACAACAGACCATTTTATATAGCAAAGGAAAGATCTGGGCGTCAAGGGGTTAACATTACTACTACTACTACTACTACTACTACTACTATTACTACTATTACTACTACTACTACTACTACTACTACTACTACAGACCATTTTATATAGCCAAGGAAAGATCTGGGCGTCAAGGGGTTAACATTACTACTACTACTACTACTACTACTACTACTTACTATTACTATTACTATTAGCCCTACTATTACTACTACTACTACTACTACTACTACTACTACTACTACTACTACTACTACTACTACTACTACTACTACTATACTACTACTACTACTACTACTACTACTACTACTACTACTACTACTACTACTACTACTACTACTACTACTACTACTACACTACTACTACTACTACTACTACTACTACTACTACTACTACTACTACTACTACTACTACTACTACTACTACCACCTACTACTACTACTACTCTACTACTACTACTACTACTACTACTACTACACTACTATACTACTACTACTACTACTACTACTACTACTACTATCTACTACTACCATACTTACTACTACTACTAACTAACTACTACTACTACTACTACTACACCTACTACTAACTACTACTACTACTACTACTACTACTACTACTACTACTACACTACTACTACTACTACTACTACACAATACTACTACACTACAAAATACTACTAACTACTACTACTACTCCTACTACTACTACTACTACTACCACCATACTACTACTACTACTCACTACTACTACTACTACTACACTACTACACAATACTACTACTACTACTACTACTACTACTACTACTACTACTACATACTACTACTACTACCACTACTACTACACTACTACTACTACTACTACTACTACTACTACTACCACCACCTACTACTACTACTACTACTACTACTACTACTACTACTACCACCACCATATACTATACTACTACTACTACTACTACTACTACCACCATACTACTACTACTACTACTACTACTACTACTACTACATACCACCACCATACTATACTACTACTACTACTACTACTACTACTACTATACTACTACTACTACTACACACCAACTACTACTACACTACTACTACTACTACTTTCTATTACTACTACTATACTACTAATATATACTATACTACTATACACATACTACTACTAATACTAACTACTACTACTACTACTACTACATACTACTACTACTCCCCACACATATACTACTATACTTAAATAATATACATATTACATAATAAATACAATAATAAATATAATAAATAATTAATATATAAATAATATGATAGTACAGGTAGTCAGTACTCACACAGTACAGACAGTCCCTCCTCCCGTGCACCTTGTATCTCCTTACCTGTTAAAATAATACAATTATTTACGGAATCATAAAGACAATCAAATATTAAGACACATCCACACCTTCAATCTCCATACTTAACAAAACTACCTATAGATAATCACTTTTGTTCTCTCTCTCTCTCTCTACTCTTGCTCTCTCTCTCTCTCTTCTCTCTCTCTCTCGATCTCTCTCTCTCTCTCTCGTCTACTCTCATCTCTCTCTCATCTTCTCTCTCTCTCTATCTCTCTCGTCCTCTCTTCTTTCTCTCTCTCTCAACCACACAAAACAAGTAAACTAATCATAATTATACCTATTCCTACCATGTAAAGTGTTGCCATTTATCCCACCCAAGATCTGCCCTTTACTCAATTTCGCAGGTAGAGGTAGGGTAAGGTAGGGTGGGGCAGGTAAGGCTAGGGGAGTAGAGTATAAAGGACAGGTGAGCTCAGGAACGGGAGCCGCTCAATTAATGTTATAAATGGCTATTGTGAACGAAGGAA
>JACEEZ010021927.1:369909-385998 GCA_016584305.1 Chionoecetes opilio
CACACACACACACACACACACACACACGCACACAGTCTTGTAAGTAAAGAAAAATTAAACATATAAATATTTCTTAGTAGGAAGTTTGTACCATCGATAAAAAGGGGTTCATGTTATTTGAAGCGAGAGAGAGAGAGAGAGAGAGAGAGAGAGAGGAGAGGAGGAGAGAGAGAGAGAGAGAGAGAGAGAGAGAGAGAGAGAGAGAGAGAGAGAGAGAGAGAGAGAGAGAGAGAGAGAGAGAGAGAGAGAGAGAGAGAGAGAGAGAGAGAGAGACCTACCTATGAATCTATCACAGGTGAGTTGAGATTTTCGATAACCAGGTCAGCTCAAAAACACATCTGCTTTGCTTACCACTCGGGGGCAAAGGTTAATTGTATAGTTAAGTTATAAGTTAAGGTGAGTTATAAGTCTATTTGATTACATATACACGGGGAACCAGGGTCAGGGGCAAGTGGCATATATATTAAAACAAAATAAGATACCCTCTACCCACCCTCAAAAAAAAATATGTACCCTCATTTCCCCTCAAAAAAAAATATGTACCCTCTTTTCCCCTCAAAAAAAATTATGTACCCTCATTTCCCTCAAAAAAAAATATGTACCCTCATTTCCCCTAAAAAAAAAAATTTTTCCCCCCCCTTTTTTTCCCCAAAAAAAAATTGATTTTTAAAAAAAAAGTACCCTCACCCCAAAAAAAAAACCCCCCCCTTTTTTTCCCCTAAAAAAATTACCCTTTCCTTATCCAAAAAAAAAAATTTTAAATTTTTTAAAAAAAAACCCCTCTTTCCCCCAAAAAAAAAATCCCCCCTTCTAAAAAAAAAAAAAAATTCTTCCCAAAAAAAAATTTTAAACCCTTTTTCCCCCAAAAAAAAAATTACCCCTTTTAAAAAAAATATGAAAAAAAAAAAAAAATTTAATTAGCCCCCCAAACCCCAAAAAAAAAAAATTTTTTCCCAAAAAAAAGGAAAAAAATTTCCCCCCAAAAAAATTAAAATAAAAAAAAAAAATTAAAATAAAAAACAAACCCAAAAATGGAAAAAAAAGTAAAACCCTAAAATAAAAAAAAAATTTAAATTTTATAAAAAGAAAAAAAAAAAATTTCATTAAAATAAAAAAAATAAAAAAATAAAAAAAATTAATTTTTCCCAGGGGCAAAATTTATAAAAAGCCCAAAATTATAAACAAAAAAAAAAAAGGGAAAAAAAAAGAAAAAAAAAAAAATTTAAAAAAATTTTTTAGGGGAAACTTTAAAAGGAGACCCCTTTTTTAGCAAAAAAAAAAAAAAAATTTTCCCACTTTTTTCTGCAAAAAAAAAAAACAAATTCTTTTTCTTCGGCCAAAAACGGCCACAAAACAAAAAAATAAAAAAAAAAAAAAAAAAAAAAAGCTCCAAAATGAAAAAAATATTTTTTTCCAAAAAAAATTCCCCCACCCCCCGCCCCAACCCCAAAAAAAGGGGAAAGGGGGAAAAAAAAAAAAAAAAAACCCCCACATAAAAATTTTTAACCAAAAAAATATGGGAACCCCCCCAACCCCCCCGTCCCCCCAAAAAATATTTCCCAACCCCAACACCCCCCACCCCACCACCACACCCCCAACCCCACAAAAAAAAAAAAACCACCCAACCCCCAACCCCCAACCCCACCACCACCACAACACCCCACCACCACACCACCCCACCACTACCCCACCACCCCCCACCCCACAACCCTCACCCCACCACACCACCACCACCACCACCAACCACCCCCAACCCCACCCACCCCCCCACCCCACCCCCCACCCCCACCCACCACCACCACCATACCCCACCACCACCACCACCACCACCACCACCACTACCACCCCAAACCACCAACACCACCCCACCACCACAACCCCCCACCACACCCCCCCCTACCACCACCACACCACCACCACCCCCACCACCCACCACCACCACCACCCCACCACCACCCACCACCACCCACCCCCACCACCATCACCCCCCACCACTAACCCCCACCACCACCACACCCACCACCCCACCCCACACCACCACCACCCACCCCACCACCCCCCACCACCACCCACCATACCACACCCCCACCACCCCACCACCACCCCACTACCCCACCCCCACCACTACACCACCCCCACCCCCCACCACCACCACCACACCACCACCCACCCCCACCCCCCCACCAACCCCCCCACCACTACCCCACCACCACCACTAACCACCACCACCACCACCCCAAACCCCCCCACCACACCACCACCACCACCACACCACCACCCCATACCCCCCACCAACCACCCCACACCCCCAAACCACCCACCACCACTACACCACCACCCCAAAACCACCACCCCACCCCACCACCCCCCACCCCCACCACACCACCACCACCACACCACCACCACCCCACCCCCACCACCCACCACCCCCACCCCCCACCACCCCAACTACCACCACCACCACCACCCACCACCCCACCACCACCCCCCACCACCACCACCCCCCCTACCACCACCCCACCACCACACACCACCACCCCACCACCCCCACCACCACACCCCCCACCACCACCACCACACCACCACCACCCCCCCCACCACCACCACACCCACCACCACCACCACCACCCACCACCACCCCCCCACCACCACCACCCACCCACCACCCCCACCACCCCCACCACCACCACCCCACCACCACCACCCCACCCACCACCACCACCACCACCCCAACCCACCACCACCACCACCCCCAAACCCCACCCCCCACCACCACCACCACCACCACCACCACCACCCACCCCACCCCCACCACCACCACCACCCCCACCACCCACCACCACCACCACCACCCACCCCCACCACCCCCCCCCACCACACCACCACCACCACCCCCACCCCCACCACCACCACCACCACCCCCCACCACACCACACTACTACACAACAAAATTCCAACAACAATTAAAAAAGAAAAAACAAAAAAAAAAAAAAAAAAAAGGAAAAAAAAAAAAAAAAAAAAAAAGAAAGGGAAAGAAGGGAAAAAAAAAAAAAGAGAAAATTAAAAGTATATTTTATATAAAGGGAGGAGAGAGAGAAGAGAGAGGGGGAGAGAGAGAGGAGAGAGAGGAAACAAAAAGAAAAAAAAAAAAAGAAAAAAAGAAAAGAAAAGGGGAAAGAAGGGAAAGGAACCCAGGTAAACCACCCCCCAAAACCCAAACACAAAAAAACCAAAAGCAAAACAAAAGAAACAGAAAAAAGCAACCAACCCCAAGAACAGCCCCCAAAATACCACAACCCACACACACACCACCAAAACACACACAAAACACACCCACCCCAACACGACACCCCACACACACACAACACACCAACACAACACACCACACACAAAACACAAACACAACCACAGACCCCCAACAACACACAACCCCACACACACCACACACACCACCAACACACACACAAAAATTTAACACACCCCCAAACCCAAAAGGAAAAACACACGCAAACAAAACAAAAAAAAGAAAAACAAAAAACAATGAAAAAATGAAAATTAAAAAAAAAAAAAATTTGAAACTAAAAAACATGAAAAAAAGAAAAAAAAAAAAACAATGAAAAACAATGAAAATAAGAGAGAAAAACAAAACAATGAAAAACAATGAAAATTAAAATAAAAACAATAAAAAGAAAAAAAGAAAAAAAAAAAATAAAAAACCAATGAAAAACAGAAAAAAGGAAAAAAAAAAAAAAAAACAAGAAAAAAAGAAAAAAAAAAAAAAAAAAAAACAAAAAAACACAATGAAAAAAATAAAAAAAAAAAAAAAGAAAAAAAATGAAAAAAATAAACAATGAAAAAAAAAAAAAACCCCCAAATGAAACCATGAAAAACAAGAAAAAAAAAAAAAAAAAAAAACAACCCCCAAAAAACAGAAAACAAAAAAAAAAAAAACCAAACAAAACAAAAACCCCACAAAAACAACACAACAAAAAACCCAAAACAACAAAAAACAGAAAACAAAAACAACAACAACAACAACCAAAAAAACCAAACAAACAAAAACAAACAACCACCAAAACAACAAACAACACAAAAACACAAAAACAACAACAACAACACAACAACAAAACAACAACAACAGCAAACAACAAAAACCAACAACACAACACACCCCCCAAACAACAACAACAAAAAACCAACACAACAACAACAACCAAACAAAACCAAAAACCCAAAAAACAACACAACACAAAACAACAACCAAAAACAAAAACAAACAAAAACAAAAACACAACAACAAAAACCCACAACAACAACACCAACAAAAACAACCAACAACAAAAACAACAACAAACAAACACAACAAACAACAAAACCAAAAACTCTTTTTCACCACAAAGAAGCCCAAAAACAAACAAAAAAGTATAAAAGTGGACCATTAATTTCTTCACACCTTCCTATCTCACTCCATTAGCCTCCTAATATTCATTCTCACCTTTTCCAACAGCAACGGACAGGTGTTAAATAGGTAAGAATGTAAACAAGTGGTAAATAGAGGTACAAATTTGATTAAAATGTAAAAGAAAAATATAAAAATGTGAAAAATAATGGAAAAAATAGGTGAAAAATGGTAAAAATAGGTAAAAAAAATAGTAAAAATGTAAAAATTGGTAAAAATTGACAGATGTAAAATAAGTGAAGAAGTACAAAAAGGTTGGAAAAAGGTTGGTTCCTCACATGGAAAAGGAGCAGCCAAATCTTTTTCCTAATTTGGCCTTTTACCCGTGCACAGTCCGAAGCACTTCCCCCAAATCCCCCCCCCCCCCCTTTTGTCACTCCACCCCTCATACGAATAACGTAGTCTTGGCAAGGTTTCTCTGAACAACTCTTGCTGGGTTTTCAACGAGCTGCTCCTGTCTCGGTACCTCCCAGAACCTTCCTAAAGATCAGATCACTCATTCCCCTTCTTTCTTTTACCAGGCAAAAATTTTCTTATGGGCATTAAAACTGCAAAAACTTTCTGTGATGCCATTTGGGGCTGAAGTTCACCAAATTGTTTCCCCAATCAACTTGAAAGACCCAATCATGGAGATCCTCTGGAAAAAAGCCGGTACATAGGAATTAAAAAACTTGTGACAAAATACTCAATGATTTTTACTGCCAGGTTTAAAAAAAGACATAACTTCATGAAAAATTTCATGTCACATTTTCCAATTAGGGGAAAAAACCAAACCAAAATATTCCTCATTACCCCCCAAAACCTATCCAAGTGCCTGAGGAACCTTTTAAAAAAAATATCTTTGACACGTTGGGCCCCATTCCCCAAAAACTAGGAGGGGGCCCAAATACTCCTCACTTTATGTGTCCAACCACCCGATACCCTGAGGCTTTCCCACTTAAAACTTACAGCCAAAACAATTGTGCAAACTCACTCACTTTCACTCCCTTTTGGCATCCCTAGGGAAATTCAAAGTGACCGCGGCACAAATTTCACGAGCGGTCTCTTTCGGGGGTTCCCTGGCAGAGCTTGGGAATCACACAGACTCTATCTAGGGCTCCATCCTCTCACAAGGTGTTTTGGAGAGTTCCCAGCCCCTTTAAAGGCCCTTCTCCGAAAGTTTTGCCCATGACAAGGACCAAGAATGGCGAACCTTACCTTTCGTCTATTCGCCAACGGGAGACACCTAACAGTCCTTGGTTGCTCCCTTTGAGCTATTTTTGGTCGTAAGGTTAGGGGGCCCTTAAGGTAATCAAGCCCGATTCTAAAACACTACCGTAAACTTGTCACAAATCCCCCAATACATTAAAAACTTAAGAATACCTTGACCAAGCCGCTCATTTGCTCGAAGAAATCTAAAACAACCAAAGGGGGTAATAAAAAAAACACTTTGTAGAAACAAAGAAAGAACTTTCAATAAGGTGACCAAGTCTTGCTTTCTTTCCCAGTCTTTTTTTCCCCTTTTACAGCTAAATCCCAGGCCTTATCATCAGTAAGAAGTCGTGAAAATAACTATACATAAACACCCCGACCCCCCGTAAAAACCTCGCTAATTTCACTTAAATCTACTAAAATTATAAAAGATAACCAAAAACCTTGCACCTGATACAAAAAAAAAATACCTGTTTCCCAATACAAGCCGTTTGCACCATTTTTGTACCTGAAAATACCCCCCACCCTTGAAACGGGTACAGTTGTAAAAAAAACTAAACCTACTTGGTAATTCAAGATTACCAAACACACCTATCTTCCTCCCCCCGGGGGAAGAACATAACCACCATTATGCTAAACCTAAAGATGTCCTTGGCGATCATCCTAAAATTAAATGTAACATCCCTCCCAGTTTCGAGCTTCTCCCCCGGGAACCTCTCCTCTTCTCCACCCCCTACCCGATAATCCTGGGAAATTACCAATAGGCAGAGGTGGATTATTACTCCAGCGGGGGCTGGCTTTTCCCCAGCCATCTCCTTGGGCGCCCCACCATGCCCCTCGCCCCCCAAGGGAGGATTGACACTGCGCCTCTGAAAGGCTCCGCAGAGAAAACGCTGTGCTTTTTTCCCCCGGGCGCCTACCCTCTACCAAGAAAAATATCTCTCGACAAGGTTGGACAGCTTTTTTAACAAAACTTGACTTACTGAAGGGATCTACCAAAAACCCCTTACGGAAAGGCCCCCAAAAAATTCAGCCTTCATCACACCTTTTGGGCTTTTCCAATCAGAGTCATGCCTTTTTTGGATAGGAATGCCCCTTCTACCCTTTTCCAAGGGCATGGACTATTATTACAGGATCTGGCTTGGTTTCTGTATACTTAGACGACATTCTGATATTTACAGAGCATTGGGAGCAGCACCTTTTAAAAAATCCGGGAAATGTTTACCGGCTGCAGGGGGCACAATGACCACAACTGGCCAAACAACCCTTTACCCCAGCCCCGGTGCATACCTGGGACCCGAGGTGGGACAAGGCCAAGTACGCCAAAAAGCCCAAAATCTCCGCCATCTTGGGTACCCCGCCCCTCTACTCGGACGGCCCCACGGCGCTTTCTGGTATGGCAGGTTACTAAAGGAGATTCTTCCCCCAAATTCCGGCCGCTAAAAACCCTCCCCCCCCTCACCCGGCTCCTGTGGGGGCTGTGACCCCTCAACCCGGACGGACGTCCCGCCAAGCCGCCCTTCAACCAAATTTTAAAAAACTTCCTGTCCCAGGGTCCCGTGCTCATCGCTCCCGACTTCGCCCAAACCCTTTGCTCTGCAAACAGATCCACGAACCGCCTTAGGGCTGTCCTTACAAAAGGTGGGGGGGCATTTCTTCAACCCCCCTTGGCCCTACCCCTTTCCACAAATTTCAACTCCACCAAAAACGTACAGCACCATCGAGAAAGCTCCTGGGAAACGTCCTCGCGGTAAAAAAATTTTTGTTATCTCCACCAATCAAGACCTTTTAAAAATCCAAAACCCCGATCACAACCCTCTGTCGTTCCCAAATCGCAGCAAGTTTACCATCAACGCCTTCTCCGTGGGCTCTCTTCCCCCAAACCTTACAACCCACCATCTCCACATCAAGGGGACCCACATCATTGCAGACGCTCTCTCTCGCACCCAGAGGCTCACCTTGACCATTCAACTCCTACGACCCCACTTCTTTCCCCTGGCGTTTCTTATGGGGAGGGATCATAAGCCTCGCCTTATCCTCATCCTGTGTGCCACCCACACACACACACACACACCCCAACCCCACCAAAACACACCCCACAACCACCTGCCCGGGGTACCACTAAAACCTTCCTCAAACAACCCGAAGGAACCCGGAAATACTCCGGGGGTCTCCCGGTTTGTTTCGGGAAACTCAAACTGAGTGAAGCAGCCCCCGGCAAAAAACAGGGGGTTTATAAAACCCCCGTTTTCTTTTTTTTAGTGATCATCTGTATTAGCTAACGTTACACTCTCTCGAGGAAAATAGCAGTAACACCTTCTTTTGGCCCTTTTTAAATACCAACCGTAAATTTTTCACCGGGGGCTCTACTCAAGTCACTCACATTTTTTATTATTTACTACCTGGTGGGGAAATCATCTTTGTTTCTTTTTGTGTTTTTTCTCTGGGGTTAATTATCTTTTTTATGTACATATTGGTCTTTATTATATAAAACATTTTTTTTAGTCCCCTCTCTGTTTGGCTTCAAAGCAAGATCACTTAAATCCTTGCTACAAGGGGTTTTTTGATATTTTAAAAATTTTTTTGTTATCTTTCTTTCCATCACCTTTTTTTTATGGTTTCGGGCGTTTCAGCTCGCTTACTCCTTCCCCCAACAACTCCTGGGGGGGGTCGCTCGTAAAATATTAAAAAATATATTTTCATATATTATTATATATAAATATATATTATAAAATAATATATATATATAATTAATTATATATTATATAAAATATATATATATATATATTATATATATATATAATATATTTGTACTTACAAATAAATTTTTTTTTTTGTTTGAGTTGAAACCCTTTTTATTATGAACCGAAAACCTACGAAAAATTTGCGTCGATTCCTTCCTGGGTACCGGGGGAAAAGTGAAGTTGAAAACAGGCGCTCCACTTTGGGGGCCATTTGTGCCAGGGCCATATTCCCTGGCATCCAATTTACAGTGGTCATGACTCTACTTATTACACCGCCGAGCTTCATAAATTTTCATCGTAAAATTTTTTTTTTGGTTTGCTGCGGCAAACTTTATGCCCCGGCGTAAACACAACGTTACATTTCCATATTTTTTTTTTTAATAAAAACAAATTAAGAATTTTATGTTATAGTAGTATAAAAATTATTTATTAATATATTTTAAATATTTTTTTAAAATATCATGGAAAGAGCGTACAATATGTAATTTTTTTTTTCTTTTTTGCGTTTATTTAAGAGTCATTCACTTGTTTCCACAAACCCCCCACTGGCCTACCGCCCCCTCGCCGGGGCCGCATCACGCCGCGCCCCACCCCGACCCGGCACACGGGGGGGGACCCCAGGGCAGGTCCGGGGGGTGCTGCTGTGTCCGTGCTCGGCCTGCGCACAACCAGCTCAGGGAAAATCCGTCCAGGAACTCCGTAGCTGTGCCCGAATGCGCTGCACAAGGTCCGGGCCGCGCCACCCTGCTGCAGCGCCACCCACATGGGTCTTCCCCCCGCTGATTACTCTTCCTGGTCTGTCTGCCCTTCATCTTCGTACTCCTGCACGCCGCACCATCACGCTGCGGTACACGGAGTGGCGCCCCAGCGCCTGCCCGGCGTGGGTTTTCCCCAAACCATCCCCCACCCCCAACATGAGCGGAATCTTGAAACTGGTCACCATTTACCTTTAAGAGTTTCGCTTTCCCCCCGGGTGTATCTGCTGCAGCACCACGCCAGCGAGGCCCTTTTGATGGCCCCTTTGGCTAAAACCAAAGCCAGTCAATACTTTCCCCCATCTTGACTCAACTTTTTCCCCATTCTCTCGGCCCCCGCCTCCTGCAGCAACTGCAAAGATTCACTGGGGACTCAACGCCCCCCAGACGCAAATTGTGCCCCAGGCTGCTGTACACCGGGGGGTCTGCACGCAGGCCCCCCGGTGGTGCCGGCCGGTCCTGCTGCCCTCCCCACACAAGCTCCAGGGAAATCTTGCAGCTGGTGGGGGGTGCCCTGCACCAGATCCGGCCTGCTGCACCACGCCGAGCACCACTCCCCCCTATGGTCTTCCCCCTCAGACTGCTCCTCGCATTCTCCATACCCTTATCTGAATCTTCCGGGGGCCCCGCTCATCAGCCTTTTCCCTTTCCTCAAAATCTATCGTGTCCGCTCCTCGTCGTCGTCCCTTCCCCGTTTTCTTTGTTTGTCTTTTCTTTCCCCCCTCATCTTTAGGGTCAGCCTGTACAAAAATCTGCGGCGTCGTATTGCCCTTTTTTTCCACCCCCACTTTTTCCTGTCGTCGACGCTTTTCTGCCCGCTTTTTTTTTTCCCCCTTCTGGTTCCCCCACCAAAAGGGAGCTTCCCTTTTCGGTCTTTACGCCTTCGTCTCGGGGAAATCTGCCTCATCGTTCACTTTTTCCCAACACGCGTAATGCTTTCCTTGTCCCCCCAAAGCTTTAGTCTCCCCCGGCCGCGCTGTACCGTTTTCCTCCGCTTGAAAGCTATTTTTTTTTTGCTCCTCATTTTTGGGCGCGTCGCAGGGGCAGGAAGGGCAGGCGAGAGCTTCATCGGGGTTATTCAATTCTCCCCCTAGTGAAGACTTTCCCCCCTGGGATGTTTTGGGCCCTCCTGCTGGCAAATCCCTCGCACGTGCCGGTCGAAACCTTTTTACTTCAGAAAATTCCCGCGGAGTAAAAGTTGATATTTCCCTGACAGTGAATTTTGTTTCCGTAACGATGGTTTGTTGCTGTAAAAAATGAAGCAACTTTCCCGGTCTTAGAATCTTTTTACGCAGGGGTTTTTTGTCCTCTCTTCACCTTGATCCTCGAAGGTGTCTGCGTGGAGGGGGTTGACAACTCCGGTTTCGGGTCACCGGGCAGTCAGGGAAAAACCTTCACGGCGTCAAAAATGTTCTTAAACCCTGCAGGTCGAGGGCCCCTGGTCGCCACGGAACAAAGTGGGCTTTCTTTTAGCAACAGCGGTGGGCCCGTGCGCTCAGCCCCTGGTGGATGTCACGTGCTTTTTCCTTCAGGGGGGGCGCCCTGCAAGTCACTGTCTCTGGGTGATCTCATCATCTTGATAACTTTATTTCCAAGGTCTGTTGCCCCATAGGTCCTCATATTAAAAAGTCGCTTGCCTTTTTGTTTTAGCTAGGAGTTGGTACAAATCCTAATCCCTACTTTGCTGTTGCTCATCTACATTTGGAACCTTTCGCTCCCCAATCAGAGTCCTTCCCCCCTCTGAGCTGTGCTGAATTTATTGATTTTTTGCCATATCTTTACTACTTGTCTATCGCTCCCCCCCCCTTTTTCTCCCCCCGCGGTGCCCTATCCTCCCCCTCCCTTTTTCCCCCCCCCCCCCCCCCCGGTGCCCTAACAACCCCCGAGTGCAGGGGGGACCCGGGCAGGGGGGTGTCCCGGGGGCGGCGACGGAAGAATGCAAACTCAAGTGTGCGGGGGGCCAACCCCGCACAGGTGAGTGCGCGGAGAGGAAGGGGAGAGAGAGGCCCCCGGGCCTTATCTTCAAAGGGGGAAAGCTGGTGCACCCGGGGGAGGGGGAGGGGCTGGGGGGCCACCTACACCTGCAAACCGACCTTCAAACCCACATCGAGCGGGCCCCTAGAGAGGCTTCGGGGGAACTGGGATCCCCCGAGGGGATTCGTGGCTTCTTGACAACCAGGGGGCGGAGTCCTGTCCCAAGTGCAGTTCGCTCCTCCTGGAAAACGCGTGCCTTGCGGGGGTGGGGGGCGAACAAGCGCCTCGCTCTCCTTGCAGGGTCCGGGTCGCGCGGTGACTCCCCGGGGGAAAAAGGTTTCCGGGCAGGAACCACGCGCCACACCCCCACACCGCCCCCCCAACGTACGGGCCTCCCGTGTGTCAAGGTGCATCCCCGGGGAAAGGGGGAAAGAAGGATGGCCCAGGAAGAAACCCTTTATGGTTATAAAATGACAGCGAACAGTAACAAAAAAAACAAATCTAGACACTAAAACAAAAAAAATAAAAAAAAAAAAAAAGATTTCCCTATAATTTTCAAGTACTGGTTTTTTCTGTAACTTTAAAGGCTTTTTTTTCTGTTTTTTTTAAAAATATACAAAAATAGGCCAATTATGGGGATGAATAATTTTAAACGGTAACGAGTAATCATGTATCATTATTTTTTGGGGATGAAGGCTTCCCTTTGTTTAATTTGATATTAAGGGATAAGTAAAGCTTGCAACACCCTTCCCCTTTCATGACTATGCTGTGGTCTTTTCATTATAGTATGTGACCTGTCTTGCTGGTCAACACGGTGGGTTCAGCTGCCTTGCCGGGGGCGAGTAAGAGTATTTACTATAAGTAGTGGTCATTACAAGCTGTTTGGATCTTTGTGCGGGTGCGTTTAAAACTCTGATTTTTTTAAGTTGATCACTTGTTTCTAACCTAAGTTGTTTGCTTTCCCCACACTTACATATCCCAAATTCTTGTCTTCCTTAGCCTCTGGGCTGTTCGTCACACGGGGTAACCACACGTCAAAGCAATTTTTTTTTTTTTTTTTTTTTTTTTTTTTTTATTGAAGCCCATTGGGGCCGTAGGCTATTTATCCTATGGAGGGACGGATGGTTGGCCCTCCGCCCTTGGTTGGCGCAGGCTGGATTTTTTGTGACACCCGTGATGTTATACTGAAGGCCTTTTTCTATGATGGTCTACCCCCATTTTTAAAAGGGACCGGAATGGGCTCAAAGACATTAATAAAAATTCAAACTGAAGTGGACTGGGTTTACGGGGACACCAAAACCGTACGGCGGCCCCCGAGTCATTCATATTGCTACTCACCTTCAAAATGTGGGAAAATAACCGATTAATGATACACAACACTCGTTTGTAATGCCTGAATGGTTTATGACATCCATGACTAAAAGTATACAGGTTTTTGTTTCTGTGATAAAAAGAAAAAAGCTACTGATTTACATATGGCTTAGAACTGGCAGGGGGGGGTCACAAACCCCCCTCACGTAGAAGGAGGTCAGGGCGGCCGCCCCCGTGAGGGCAGCGAACTAAATTACCCTCTTCCCCCTTTTTTTTTTATTTTCTTACTGCCTTCTTTATAGGGAAAGGCACTAAAAGGGGCCCTTTTTTTTATTCCCTTTTTTGCCCCTTTGGCCAGTCCTGTGGGATGTAAAAAAAAAAAACCGACACCTGAACCCATCATCAATAGGCGGCCCTTTTTTTTTAAAAAACGTAGGTGTGTGTAGGCTGCATCACCACCACCCCTACGCCACCATTATTACGTCTACTTTTTTTGTCACTTAAATTTTTTCCTGCCGGTCTTGGCTGAAGATGTGGGGTGTGTGGGGGGGGCCTTTTTTTTTTATATTCTTCCCTCTATAACCTTAGAACTATTTGGTAGAAGGAGTCGCATAAAACAGCCTCTTTGGTCCAGTAGGGCTGTTGCTTTTGTTTTTTTCCTTTGTTTTTCCTTTCTACTCCCTTGCTTCTGCTGCTATTACCTCCTCGCTGTCATATCATCCCATCATCACCCATCATCATCCATCATCATCATCATCATCATCATCATCATCACACCGCCACCTCATGGATTCAAAAATATTACATGACGTGCGAGTGAGTGGTCGGGAATGATGAGAGCCGCGTACCACCCATCACTCACGCGCCATTCAAGCCTCGCAAATGAACGACTCCATCTCATATTCATTAATCCGTAAAAAAAAAGCAGCGACTCTTTATGGCGTGGTGGACGGTGTAGCGCATAATAACCCAGCCATAGACCACTATATCTCTGGACTGTTTTACGCGCCAGTGTTTTTGAAATCGCCGCGCTGCATACTGGCCCCAACGGGGTTGGTAAAAAGATTACTACCGATCCAAGCCCATGTGTCAAAATCAATTGGTTACGTGCCGGTTACCTGGCACATTCGGTCTTAAACATTTACAAGTGTGGCTCCTGCTATGACCTCCTCGTGAACAAGGAGACTTCACGTGAACATGCCGAGGTGAACGTACAAGTGGGTGACGACGAGGATGTAGAGTTACGCGGGCAGGATGTGGTCGTCGCCGTGAAATCATTCACAGATTTGTTGAGTCGCGGAGGCTGGTGTGTCCCTCCCTGTTCGCTGTCTCTCTCACCAAGGACGTGTGCCACATATACAGGTGGCTTTGGAAGAGAAGGCTACGAGGTATACCCTGTTCGGCTGCAGTAAGCCCAAGGCGACCTTCCAGCAGGTCATTGACACCCTTGGGAGGAAGACGACCCACATGCGCTGTGCCACAACCACAGTTTTCTCGAGAAGGTGTACTTCTCAATTGCGGGTACCCTGTTCAATGCCTTCACATCTAATTACAGCATAGAAAATAATAGTGAAGTGAATGCCAAGCGTAAAAACAGTGCAAGTGTCTCGCAACCAGAACACAGACAAGAAGAAAAAGCTGACTGGTTGCAATTCGTATAAACTAAAGTTGAAGGCTGAGTGTTTTGTATTTATTGTTCATTAGTGGGTAGCTCACACTCAGGTGAGGCGACTTATGTTGTGGAAATGTGCGTTTGGGGGAAGTCTTTGAAGTATCTCTGAAGGCTTGAATGGGAGAGTGAAAGGCTGTGTGACTCATTTCACTGGTGATCTTTACTACTTCTACTGTTTGTTCTCTCTTTCCCTGAGCCTCTACCCTGCCCACCCTTGTAAACACGGACACGTGTTTTTTATAATGATGATGATGAGTAGCCTGGCATAGTTAGTTTATTGTTTGTTAGTGTGTAGCCAAGTTCATTAAATAGTTTGTTTATTAAGTAGTGTGTTGCCTGGCATAGTGAATTTATTGTTTGTTAGTTTGTGTGTGTGTGTGTGTGTGTATATAGTATATATATATATTATATATACTATATACTATATATATCTATATATATATATATATATATATATATATATATCTATATATATATATACACACATTATATATATACACACATATATATATTAATATATATTATATATAGATATATATATATATATATTATATATAATATTAACACTATATATACTAAACATATATATATATATATATATATATGTAATATATATATACACTTATATATATTATATATATCTATTATATCTACTATATATAATACTACTATATATATATATCTATATATACTATATATATATATATCTATATATATTTTATATTATATATATTATACTTATTCTATATCTATATATATATTATATACATATATCTATATCTATCTCACTATTATTATAATTTATATTGTATCTATATATTCATATATCTATCTATCATATTATCTATCCTCTATTTATCTATATCTCTATCTATATATCTATATTATTTATTATATCACTATATATCTTATCTTATCTCTATATCTTTATCTATCTATATCCTCTATTTTATCTCTCTCTATATCTCTATCTCTATATATCTATTATATCTCTATATCATAATCTATTTACTTTTCTCTATCTTATCTATCTATATCTATATATATAATAATTCTATATATATCTATATTATATCTATTTATCATATATATAACTATATTCTATCTCTATATATTATCTCTCATTATCTACTCTCTATATCTCTATATCTATTCTCTACTACTACATCTATCTCTACTCTACTTCTCTATATATCTTAATATATATCATATATCTACTACTATTCTCTATATTATATCTCTCTCTCTATCTCTATCTATACTCTCTATATTATCATATATCTCTTTTATATCTATATATACTCTCTATCTTCTATTATCATCATTCTTATCTATCTCTATATTATCTACTATCTATTCTCTATCTCTATCTTATATATTATCTACTATTACTATATATCTTTAACTTATCTCTATGTTATTCTCTATCTATATCTATTCTATTACTCTCTATCTATTCTATCTATATCTTACTCTCTCGTATTCTATTCTATCTATCTCTATATCTCTACCATCTTCTCTCTCTCTTATATCTCTATATCGTATAATTAGTCTCTGCGTATATATATATCTATTCTATATGATACTATATCTATATATATATATATATCTCTATCTATCATCTCTATATCTATCTCTCCTTATACTATCTCTACTTATTTAACTTCTTATCTACATCTTATCTATACTAGTATTAGTCTATATATCTTATAATTCTATTATTATATCTCTATTTTATATATTTTCTATATATATGTCTGCTTAATTTAACTATTTATACTATATATATATATATTTCTAACTTGAACATATATGTTTTTTTTTTTAATATCTTTTTCAACCGTGCGTCAATCTTCTGGCTAGATACATATGAAACGCTGACTTTATTCAACCTATAAAATTATTACAAGTCGATACTAGTTTTTACCTTAATTGAACTTAACGTGATAGGGACCTACACGGGATCCTTTACATCTCTAGCTT
>JACEEZ010021929.1:0-5000 GCA_016584305.1 Chionoecetes opilio
TTTAAAAAAAATTTGAAATTTGGAAAGAGATTCAATTTTTTAAAAATTTACACTCACTCGAGAGACGCAGAGTAAGGGGCGATCTGATAGAAGTTTTTAAGTGGATAAAGGTATTTAATAAAGGAGAGGTAGGAAAAGTTCTTACAGCTTTTAACCAGGGTAGAACAAGAAGTAACGGATTCAAGCTGGAAAATCGTAGATTTAGAAAGGAAATAGGGAAAACTGGTTCACAAATAGGGTGGTGAATGAATGGAATGGTCTCAGTAGACAGGTAGTTAGTGCGGAGTCATTAGGGAGCTTTAAAGAGGAGCTGGATAGGTTCGTGGATGGGGATGAAAGGTGATGTTAGGTGGGTAGTGTTAGGTGGCAGGAACTACCACGTGTAGGCCTCGCGGCCTCTTGTAGCTTCCTTATTTTCTTATGTTCTTACATTACTCCACATACATTAGTAATATGTGCGTGTGTGTGTGTGTGTGTGTGTGTGTGTGTGTGTGTGTTTGTGTGTGTGTGTCTGTGTATGTGTGTGTGTTATTCACCCATGGTCTTGTCCACGCGAGCTGGCTCGCGATCGCCAGTTTCACCCTCACAGCGCGAGATTGGAGTTCATCAATACCGATCTTTGGGCAATGCTGGGACCTCACACAGCACACACACACCAATCCCCTCGCTCAAGAGGGACAGTCACCGCCCGAATTTGTCAGTGAAAAATCCCCGATAGCAGCGAGGATTCGAACCGCCTACCCACAGAATGGAAGGCCAGCACGCTCAACCTGACCATCGCGGTGTGTGTGTGTGTCTGTGTTTGTGTATGTATGTGTGTGTGTGTGTGTGTTTGTGTATGTATGTGTGTGTGTGTGTGTGTGTGTGTGTGTGTGTGTGTGTGTGTGTGTGTGTGTGTGTGTGTGTGTGTGTGTGTGTGTGTGTGTGTGTGTGTGTGTGTGTGTGTTTGTGTGTGTGTGGTGTGTATAAGTGTGTGTGTGTGTGTGTTATTAGTGCGTGTCATTCACCCACAGTCTACCAATTGCAAGCAATTATCCACCCGGAAAGTTTGGAGCTCATATTGACAACTTCTACGGTAATGCTGGGACTATACAGTAATGCACAGACCCCATCTCCTTGATTAATGGGTACAGTAACAAGATGCGCTGTCAGCAAAATCTACCCGGAGCTGAGCATGAAAAAAGAAGTTGTTACAACCTACTTGTAGTTCAAGACCATTAGGTCAAATTTAATCAAAAGCTAAAAAAAAGTCCTAACAAGCTGATTTTTTCAGGGTTTACTCAGAGTTGGGTTCTAAATAACATACTAAAAGTCCCTTGGAATTCAACAACAGGGAAACCTTGAAATTCAAGATTGCGGCCATAATGATTATTCCATATCGATAACATTGGAAAATCGGTTACTCTGCATCAAGTGATCAAACAGTGGTGTGTATTACCTGTATATATAGATTTTTTGGCATATGAAATTTATTCATAAACACTAATATTCACTACAGACATTTTTAAGTGGGCAAATGAGTGACATGACATTATTTGTGTTAAAAAATATATGAAATGTCAGAACAATTTTTTTCAGTAAATTAAAGTAAGTAAAGTAAAACAACTGATACATTGTTCATGTGAAGAAGAAAAAGAATAACAATAATGTACAACAGTGAAAAAGTTTACGAATTATGATTATTTATAGAATGTGGAAATGTATTCACAACGCCATTGTTAAAACAGATTAAGTCATAACACAAATGCTTTCAATTAACTTCATCATTACATGATTG
Source organism: Chionoecetes opilio (assembly GCA_016584305.1). Classification (NCBI taxonomy): domain Eukaryota; kingdom Metazoa; phylum Arthropoda; class Malacostraca; order Decapoda; family Majidae; genus Chionoecetes; species Chionoecetes opilio. The sequence continues at coordinate 1,778 of JACEEZ010021929.1, forward strand.
CTGTGGCTCATTCAGTGGACATGTATGAATATAGCTGTCAAGTGTTTAATGTTTGTGCAATTAATTATATCTGCATAGGTTACATAACGTTTAGTTAATTTTCAAGTATCACAGGTAGGTACATCTGAATCTAATTGGATGTTGGAACATGTAAGTCTGTAACACTGACTGTTCAGAATTGAGCAGTTTAAACCCCTCTTTTCGGCAGCTACAAGCCCTACCACATCCAGTTTTACCACAGGAGATCATACGCAGCACTTTTGATGGGGCAATTGGCTTATCTGTCTCTATGGCTGCCAATGTACCAGTTACTGTCACTTTCCAACCCCATTCCAAGGGAGACATTTCATTGTTCATCCACTGTTGCACAGTGTGATAGGTGCGGTATGAATGCAATTTGGCTGCAGCACTTGTAGGAGGCAGTGATTATATCTTAAACACGGAAACCCTATATATAGTTGACTTGCCATTCACTGATGTAATCATTTGATCACCATAACGATCTTTCAGTCTTTGATGGAGTCTCTTTCCGGTGTAACCGTCCTCCTTATTGCAGTAACTTTCATGTATATTAACAAGCTCAGGCAAAGAGTACTGCCACTCATCATTGCCATCTAGATAATCATACATTTTGTGATAGGCCTCACACTTTTCTGTCAATGGGTCTACCACTTACACCACTATTATCATTATTCTGGTGACAACCTATGTAGAAAAGTTGGCACAGTTTCTGTGGTATTTCCCTTCTGCAGCCACTAAATCGAAACATCCCCGTATCGCAGTTTAACCTCTGAACCCCATGTATCTCCTCTTTCATCAGCTTTTTTTCATGACTTTGCTCAAATATTATAAAGTTTCTACAGAACTTGATGTTGATTCATTGGGCTTATATATATCTTGGGAGATGGGCTTACAACAATACAAACTGGGTTTTTTTTACTAAATGCTGGAATTCTACATCGCAGCTTCATGGGATTTACCTCGGTCTCTTCTTTCAGTTTCCTTTTCTCTTCCTCTATGGTTGAAGGCCTTGTATAGTCCTTTCTGCAGGTGATATGCACTTTCAATGGTCGACTCATGCATTGCCAAATCTCATGAAGCCCAATACTACGTGCTTGGCTACACTGTTCGAGTGTCTTCAAATTAAGAACATAAGAACATAAGAAAATAAGGAAGCTACAAGAGGCCGCGAGGCCTACACGTGGTAGTTCCTGTATGACAAATTCTTGTCTCCGACAGTAGCACTATCCTTCAATCCGGTATTTTCTTGGCAGATAATGCACCATTCATCCATTATGATTCAATCGGGAAAGGAAATATATTTGGTTAGCGATCACTGGCTGGAAATTTCGTAAAACATTCACTTCAGCCATATTATTTTTGGGTCACCTGGATAATGGTATTATATTGATTTGTCGCAGAAATAATGCCTAAAGTCTTCAAAAGGTAAATAAACTAATTCCCTGTGGTCAGGCAGGTCCCTTGTAGTCGAAAGCATACATTTTGATGTACACGCATTAACTTATGATACCTGAGTGAAAAGTTATGGGTTTGTCAATATTTCCATTTCCGCAAATGACGTCATGGGGGCTATTTTGCGTTTCAGGGCTTTACTGGTCTCGAATTCCAGGGGACTTTTAGTATGTTGTTTAGATTGCCATTTTATGTGAATACTGAAAAAATCAGCTTGTTAGGAGTTTTTTCTAGGTCAAACCTAATGTTCCTGGACTATTGGGCATGAACCGCTGACTTACTGAACGCGAAGCGGTGACGATTCTAACTTAACCCTGCATGCTGTGTGCAAGTTGTAACTGTGTGTGTGTGTGTGTGTGTGTGTGTGTGTGTGTGTGTGTGTGTGTGTATGTGTATGTGTGCGTGTGTGTGTGTGTGCGCGTGTGTGTATAAAGAAAGTGAATAGATTGGGTGATATTTTTGGAGTCCAAGGAGCTAATTTTGTTCGCTAACGGTTTCCACGGTCAGCAAAAGGGCTATTCAGCTAACAAATAAGTAACCATAGTTAATTTGTGGTTGGCAGACCTATGGAATCGGGCCCACCACTGGCTGCGCCAGTTTCAAAATAGTCTTGAAAAATTACTTTTGATCCCGGAATGTATAGGTACCCGAACTCTACGCGACTATTGAGAAATCCTGGTATCCGGACTGAACTATGGAGGAAATATTTACCCTACTTATATCTACGGGCATATTCAATATACGACAGAGGCAAGTGGAAGCGAACATAACCAAACAATATTAGACCATGGGCCAGAAACTGAAAAGGTCTCCCCCCTTCTTTATACGTGCCACCATTTGTATCGGTTACTTTGATGTCTAAGCTTCAAGAAAAGTTTTGTTAGTCAAGTGATTTCTGGTTACTAGTACCCGTGAATAAAAATTAAAGATGGTAGGTGACGGACGTGGTGAAAACAGAATACAACACCATTTTTCAACCAGCAAGCCTAAAAACAAGAGATACTTATGTATTCCAAAACTGTTTTTGAGATGACAAATTCATTGGAATTGTTATTTTGGGGCTTCAAGGTCTTTTAATGTTTCAAAAACCTAGAACCGATGCCAAAATAGGTTAAATCAATGGACAGAGTTTAAATACTTTTGGTAGCACTACAAACATTTTTGGTCGTCAAAATCTTCAAGTTTATGAAAACGCTCATCTTCGTGGCTGAGAACTGGTGGTTTAAGCTCTGCAACTTCTATATCATCATCCCCAAAGTTGGGGGGTTATTAACAATAATTGACAACACGTCACGTGGCATCATTTATGGATGCGTCCACTGGAAATCCAGTCCCTCTACTCCCGAAACCCAGCCATGTAGAATCGGGTCTGATATGTGATGGTGTGGTTCCAGCGACCTCCTCCAGAGTGCAGCTTTTTCATTTTTTTTTTTTACATCACGAAGGACTAGCCAAGGGCAAAATAAAAATAAGTAACAAAAAAAAACCGCTTGATTGCCAGTCTCTATAAAGAAAACAGTAATAGAATATAGAAATGGGGGTTGGCCAATGGCCAATTTAGATCAGAAGGTGTCTTTTCACTTCTTTCTTGAAAAAAATGACATTGTAGGAAGGTGGAAAAATATAAACAGGAAGAGAGTTTACCAGTGAAAGGGATGAAATAGTGAAGATACTGGTTTACTCTTGCATTAGGACAAAATGATGTCCAAATTGTCTAAGCTTCAAGAAAAGCATTGTTAGTCAACCGTTT
>JACEEZ010021929.1:10000-45000 GCA_016584305.1 Chionoecetes opilio
TACTAATTATAATGTTCATTAGGATTATAAAAAGAAAGTAATGCTCATAACAATGATAATAATATTATTATTAATAATAATGAAAACAAAAATTATGCCTTATGATAATTCAATCAATCAATCATTGGGGGAATAAGCTAATTACGATAATTACTATTGCAATATAATTATTATTTTTCTTAATAAGAATAATGTTATCATTATTTATATTATTTTTTTCCATTATTACTATTATTATTATTATCATTATTATTTATATTATAATTGATAGTATGATATTCATTACTGTTATTATCACCTCCACCCAGGAGGTAATAATTTATCCTTGGTTAGTGTGTGTGGGTGTACATTAGGAGGATTACGAAAATAAGTAACGCACGGATTTGCATGAAAGTTTCACCTTTTTTTTTTTTTTTTAAATTTATTTATTTACATCTATTACATAATATATAAACATATACATATACATATGCACATACATACACATACACATACATACACATAAAGCCAGTAATAAATGAGCGGGCATCAGCCCGCCGCTGTAGCCGCAGCCACAGTCAGGTCACAGGTGGGCGGGGCGTGAGGTCACTCCCGCTCCTTAGTGTTCATCGGGGGGGTGGGGCGGCACGCGCCACCTCCAGCAGTAGGTGCAAATTTTTCTGGAACTGCCATACAGGGCNTTGAAAGGTGCCTCCCCACAGCGGGTAATACGAGGGAATATTGAAGAGTCTAAATGATTATTTCTTAAGTGTTTTTACGGGGGAGGATACACAGACGATACCTGATAGTGAACAGATGTTTCAAAGGGAAAGCGATGAGGAAAAACTCAAAGATATTTGATAACTAGGGAAATGGTAGAAGAGGGTATAGATAAAATGAAAATTTTTAATCGCCAGGACCAGATGAATTTGTATCCCAGGGTATTAAGGAATGCAAGGGGGTTGTTATGAGTCGTTGTGCACATTTTTAGGAAATCGTTGAGATAGGCATGTGCCATTATTGGGGAGGAAAGGAAATGTTGTTCCCATATTTAAGAAGGAGACAGAGGACTAAAGTCAATTATAGACCCGTAAGTCTAACATCAGGGGGTTGGGAAAATTATTGGAATCTATTATTGCAAAAAACTTAGAGCGCACTTAGATAAACATAGTTTGATAAATGTTCACAACATGGATTCAAAAGGGTAGTCATGTCTCACCAATTTATGGAGTTTTAATGGGAAAGTTTATGAGACGGCAGATAATGATAAGGATTATGATATATATATCGGACTTTAGTAAGAACATTTGAAAAAGTACCACACGAGCGAACTCTTAAATAAGGTTAGGCTCATGGAATAGATGGGAAGGTTCTTCATTGGATCAGAGCTTGGCTAAGTAATAGGCAACAAGGGTTACAATTAATTTTTCTAAATCTGAATGGGGACTGGTGACAAGTGGATTTTCCACAAGAGTCTGTTTTGGGTCCTTACTATTTTTTATTTACATCAACGACTTGGATAGTGGGATTAGCAGTGATATCAGCAAGTTTGCTGATGATACTAAGTTAGATAGGAATTATTGATCACAGTCTGTGTAAACATATTCAGGGAGACTTAGATAAACTTAACGAGTGGGCAGTCAGATGGCAGATGGAATTTAATATTGATAATGCAGCGTTATGAATGTTTTGGGAGAAAAACCCTGGTAATAGATACATCATAAGCAATGTATCGCTGAAAGATCAGAAGGTGAAAAAGATCTTGGATGAAGGGTGAGCCCAGACCTCCGACCTAGGAAACAATGTATTGAGGCCAGAAATAGAGCTAATAAGGATTAGGATTCATTACCAAAGTGTTTAAAAGTAGAAGTGGGGAAAGTTATTCTAAAGCTTTTAAACCCGGCTCTTGTCAGGCCTCACCTAGACTATGCGGTTCAGTTTTGGTCTCCTATTACAGGATTGGGTATAGCCCCTTTTTAGAAACGTGCAGAGAAGGATGACCAAAATGATACAGGGATGCGTAAATTTAGTTATGAGAAGAGATCAAGTTATTAAAATTACACTCACTTTGAGAGACGCAGAGTAAGGGGCATCTGATAGAAGTTTTTTAAAGTGGATAAAGGGATTTAATAAAGGAGAGGTAGGAAAGTTCTTACAGCTTTTAACCAGGGTAGAACAAGATAACGGATTCAAGCTGGAAAATCGTAGATTTAAAAGGAAAAAGGGAAAACTGGTTTTACAAATAGGGTGGTGAATGAATGGAATGGTCCCCAGTAGACGGGAGTTAGTGCGGAGTCATTAGGGGGCTTTAAAGAGGAGCTGGATAGGTTTGTGGATGGGGATGAAAGGGGATGTTAGGTGGGTAGTGTTTTGGTGGCAGGACTACCACGTGTAGGCCTCGCGGCCTCTTGTAGCTTCCTTATTTTCTTATGTTCTTACATTTCTCCACATACATTAGTAATATGTGGGGTGTGTGTGTGTGTGTGTGTGTGTTGTGTGTGTGTTGTGTGTTTGTGTGTGTGTGTCTGTGTATGTGTGTGTTATTCACCCATGGTCTTGTCCCGCGAGCTGGCTCGCGATCGCCAGTTTTCACCCTCACAGCGCAGATTGGAGTTCATCAATACCGATCTTTTGGCAATGCTGGGACCCTCACACGCACACACACACCAATCCCCTCGCTCAAGAGGGACAGTCACCGCCCGAATTTGTCAGTGAAAAATCCCGATAGCAGCGAGGATTCGAACCGCCTCCCCACAGAATGGAAGGCCAGCCACGCTCAACCTGACCATCGCGGGGTGTGTTTTGTGTCTGTGTTTTGTGTATGTATGTGTGTGTTTTGTGTATGTATGTGTGTGTGTTGTGTGTTGTGTGTGTGTGTGTGTGTGGTGTGTGTGTGTGTTTTGTGTGTGTGTGTGTGTTTTGTGTTTTTGTGGTGTGTTTTATAAGTGTGGGGTGTGTGTGGGGTATCAGTGTGTGTCCCTTCACCCACAGTCTACCAATTGCAAGCAATTATCCACCCGGAAAGTTTGGAGCTCATATGACAACTTCTCACGGTAATTGCTGGGACTATACAGTATGCACAGACCCCTCTCCTTGATTAATGGTTACAGTAACAAGATGCGCTGTCAGCAAAATCCACCCGGAGCTGAGCATGAAAAAAGAAGTTGTTACAACCTACTTGTAGTTCGACCATTAGGTCAATTTAACCCAAAAGCTAAAAAAAAATCCTAACAAGCTGATTTTTTCAGGGTTTTCTCAGATTGGGTTCTAAATAACAAATAAAAGTCCCTTGAATTCAACAACAGGGAAACCTTGAAATTCACAGATTGCGGCCATAATTATTATTCCATATCGATAACATTGGAAAATCGGTTACTCTGCATCAAGTGATCAAACGTGGTGTTATTACCTGTATATATGATTTTTTGGCATATGAATTTATTCATAAACACTAATATTCACTACAGACATTTTAAGTGGGCAAATGAGTGACATGACATTATTTGTGTTAAAAAATATATAAAATGTCAGAACAATTTTTTTCAGTAAATTAAAGTAAGTAAAGTAAAACAACTGATACTTGTTCATGTGAAGAAAAAAAAGAATAACAATAATGTACAACGGTGAAAAAGTTTACGAATTATGATTATTTATAGAATGTGGAAGTGTATTCAAAACGCCATTGTTAAAACAGATTAAGTCAAAACACAATGCTTTCAATTAACTTCATCATTACATGATTGCTGTGGCTCATTCAGTGGACATGTATGAATATAGCTGTCAAGTGTTTAATGTTTGTGCAATTCATTATATCTGCATAGGTTTACATAACGTTTAGTTAAATTTTAAAGTATCACAGTAGGTACATCTGAATCAAATTGGATGTTGGAACATGTAGTCTGTAACCTGACTGTTCAATTGAGCAGTTTAAACCCCTCTTTTCGGCAGTTTACAAGCCCTACCACATCCAGTTTTACCACAGGAGATCATACGCAGCACTTTTGATGGGGCAATTGGCTTTTTTGTCTCTAGGGCTGCCAATGAAACCAGTTACTGTCACTTTCCAACCCCCATTCCAAGGAGACATTTCATTGCTCATCCACTGTTGCACAGTGTGATAGGTGCGGTATGAATGCAATTAGGCTGCAGCACTTGTAGGAGGCAGTGTTTTATTCTTAAACACGGAAACCCTATATATAGTTGACTTATTGCCATTCACTGATGTAATCATTTGATCACCATAACGATCTTTCAGTCCTTTGATGGAGTCCCTTTCCGGTGTAACCGTCCTCCTTATTGCGAAACTTTCATGTATATTAAAAAGCTCAGGCAAAGAGTACTGCCACTCATCATTGCCATCTAGAAAACCCTACTTTTGTGATAGGCCTCACACTTTTCTCTGTCAATTTGGTTCTACCCACTTACACCACTATTATCATTATTCTGGTGAAAACCTATGTAGAAAAGTTGGCACAGTTTCTGTGGTATTTCCCTTCTGCAGCCACAAAATCGAAACATCCCCGTATCGCAGTTTAACCCCCTGAACCCCATGTATCTCCTCTTTCATCAGCTTTTTTTTTATGACTTTGCTCAAATATTATAAAGTTTTTTACAGAACTTGATGTTGATTCTTGGGCTTATATATATCTTGGGAGATGGGGTTACAACAATACAAACTGGGGTTTTTTTTTTACTAAAAGCTGAATTCTACATCGCAGCTTCATGGGATTTACCTCGGTCTCTTCTTTCAGTTTCCTTTTCTCTTTCTCTATGGGGTTTAAGGCCTTGTATAGTCCTTTCTGCAGGTGATATGCACTTTCAATGGTTTGACTCATGCATTGCCAAATCTCATAAGCCCAATACTACGTGCTTGGCTACACTGTTCGAGTGTCCTTCAAATTCTTGTCTCCGACAGTACACTATCCTTTCAATCCGGTATTTTCTTGGCAGATAATGCACCATTCATCCATTATGATTCAAACGGGAAGGAAATATATTTGGGTTTGCGATCACTGGGTGGAAATTTCGTAAAACATTCACTTCAGCCATATTATTTTTGGGTCCCTGGATAAAGGTATTATATTGATTTGTCGCAGAAATAATGCCTGAAGTCTTCAAAAAGGGAAATAAACTAATTCCCTGTGGTCAGGCAGGTCCCTTGTAGTCCCAAAGCATACATTTTGATTTTACACCATTAAATTATGATACCTGAGTGAAAAGTTATGGGGTTTTTCAAAATTTCCTTTCCGCAATGACGTCATGGGGGCTATTTTGCGTTTCAGGGCTTTACTGGTCTCGAATTCCAGGGACTTTTAGTATGTTGTTTTAGATTGCCATTTTATGTGGAATACTGAAAAAATCGCTTGTTAGGAGTTTTTTCTAGGTCAACCTAATGTTCCTGGACTATTGGGCATGACCGCTTTACTTAACTGAAAGCGAAGCGGTGACGATTCTAACTTAACCCTCATGCTGTGTGCAAGTTGTAACTGGTGTGTGTGTGTGTGTGTGTGTGTGTGTGTTGTGTGTGTGTGTGTGTGTGTGTGTGTGTGTTGTGCGTGTGTGTGTATGATGTGTGCGTGTGTTGTGTCGTGTGTGTGTATAAAGAAAGTGAATAGATTGGGTGATATTTTTGGAGTCCAAGGAGCGAATTTTGTTCGCTAACGGTTTCCACAGTCAGCAAAAGGGCTATTCAGCTAACAAATAAGTAACCATAGTTAATTTGTGGTTGGCAGACCTATGGAATCGGGCCCACCACTGGCTGCGCCAGTTTCAAAATAGTCTTGAAAAATTACTTTTGATCCCGGAATTTATAGGTACCCGAACTCTACGCGACTATTGAGAAATCCTGGTATCCGGACTGAACTATGGAGGAAATATTTACCCTACTTATATCTACGGGCATATTCAATATACGACAGAGGCAAGTGGAAGCGAACATAACCAAACAATATTAGACCATGGGCCAGAGACTGAAAAGGTCTCCCCCCTTCTTTATACGTGCCACCATTTGTATCGGTTACTTTGATGTCTAAGCTTCAAGAAAAGTTTTGTTAGTCAAGTGATTTCTGGTTACTAGTACCCGTGAATAAAAATTAAAGATGGTAGGTGACGGACGTGGTGAAAACAGAATACAACACCATTTTTCAACCAGCAAGCCTAAAAACAAGAGATACTTATGTATTCCAAAACTGTTTTTGAGATGACAAATTCATTGGAATTGTTATTTTGGGGCTTCAAGGTCTTTTAATGTTTCAAAAACCTAGAACCGATGCCAAAATAGGTTAAATCAATGGACAGAGTTAATTAAATACTTTTGGTAGCACTACAAACATTTTTGGTCGTCAAAATCTTCAAGTTTATGAAAACGCTCATCTTCGTGGCTGAGAACTGGTGGTTTAAGCTCTGCAACTTCTATATCATCATCCCCAAAGTTGGGGGGTTATTAACAATAATTGACAACACGTCACGTGGCATCATTTATGGATGCGTCCACTGGAAATCCAGTCCCTCTACTCCCGAAACCCAGCCATGTAGAATCGGGTCTGATATGTGATGGTGTGGTTCCAGCGACCTCCTCCAGAGTGCAGCTTTTTCATTTTTTTTTTTTACATCACGAAGGACTAGCTAAGGGCAAAATAAAAATAAGTAACAAAAAAAACCGCTTGATTGCCAGTCTCTATAAAGAAAACAGTAATAGAATATAGAAATGGGGGTTGGCCAATGGCCAATTTAGATCAGAAGGTGTCTTTTCACTTCTTTCTTGAAAAAAATGACATTGTAGGAAGGTGGAAAAATATAAACAGGAAGAGAGTTTACCAGTGAAAGGGATGAAATAGTGAAGATACTGGTTTACTCTTGCATTAGGACAAAATGATGTCCAAATTGTCTAAGCTTCAAGAAAAGCATTGTTAGTCAACCGTTTTCTGGTTGCTAGTACCCGTAAATAGATATTAAAGATGGCTGCTGACATGGGGACAAAACTTAATACTACGCCATTTTTCAACCAAGAAAACTAAATACAAGAAGTATTTATGTATTTCGGGGAGGTGGTGGCCGAGTGATTAGCGTCTTCGAGTGGTGAGCTCATTGTCCCAAGTTCGAATTCTGCCGGAGGCCTCTTTCAACCTTCTTTAATGCGGTCGACAAAAGCCTGGTAGGGGAGCAGAAGGTCCCGAGTTCAAGTCCCACCAAGGAGCAACTGTCAATTCCATCGTCGAGTGGCTGAAGAAACCCGCATGCAGCTATACCTGTTCGCCGATTGTGAGTGCAACAGAGGAAACATCAGGTGGCAGCATGAGCTTGACTGAGGATCCGAACATCACAGAAAGCGGGATCTTCACCTAAGACCACAGGTGTCACTATAAAATCTAGCCTGCACCACCATCGGGCGAGAGCGACCGACATCATGACTCTTCTACGCCTACAGGCGCTATAAGCTCCAACGTAAAAATAAAAAGGAAAAAAAGGAAAAAACAACAACTGTTTTTGGAGTGACAAATCGATTTGAATTTTTATAATGGGGCTTCAAGGTCAATGAATTACTTATTGGTAAACATCAATAGGCAATAGACGTTTCAACTACAAAGCTTAGATCGCGGTCTTAGAGCTAACTTCCAATCTGTGAAACTTCACCTCTCCTCCTCTAGACATCATCTTATTTTCCTTACCGAAACCGAGGTATCTGTCAACACACAGCAGTCCCTTTTCTGTTTCCTCTTACTCTCTCTATCATCATTTTCAATACAAAGCTGGCTGTTGCGTATATGTACGCAACGACATCCCTTGCTCTTGTGCCCACTGTGTCACTCTCTTACTAAATTTATCTGTGTTGTACATCTCTCACCTAACTCCTCAGACTATGTAAAATTCTTGGACTATTTAACATCCAAAACGGATAACATTTCATCTCATTTTTTTTGGCAGAAATGTTCATTATTGGGGAATTCAAAGTTCACCACCAGCATTGGTTATCATCTTCTTTTCACTGACCAACCTGGTAAACATTACTACAACTTTGCTATCCTCCAAGACCTAAAGCAGCTGGTGCAGCACCCTATCCGTATTCCTGACCACCTTGGAGACACGCCCAACATTCTTGATCTTTTCCTAACCTCTAACCCATCTGCTTACTCTGTGAAACTGTTTCATCCGTTGGTCCCCTCACATCACAATCATATTTTTGTTACCTGTTTGTTACCTTGTTATTGCCCTTGACATATCAAAAACTTTTTATCCTTCTCTCAGCACCTTCAAGTTAAATTTCTTTCAACCCGTTTTATTGCAGCTCCGGTATATGGTAAAAGACACTTGGCATCATCAGGCTAGGCATTGTGAGAGTGTAGCTCACGTGACGATCTGTGTATACCTGCCCTCCCTGGGCTGCTGGGAAGATTCTTAGTTGGTATTCTTAGGTAGATACATCTTGAAATTTCAGGGTGACAAAGACACTCGTCATTCTCGACTCGACATTTGTCACCCTGAAATGTCAAGATGTATCTACCTAAGAATACCAACTAAGAATCTTCCCAGCAGCCCAGGGAGGGCAGGTATACACAGATCGTCACGTGAGCTACACTCTCACCATGCCTAGCCTGATGATGCCAAGTGTCTTTTGGCGAAACGTTGCGCATAAACAACCCCAAGAATGACGAGTGTCTTTGTCACTCTGAAATGTCAAGATGTATCTACCTAAGAATACCAACTAAGAACCTTCCCAGCAGCCCAGGGAGGGCAGGTATACACAGATCGTCACGTGAGCTACACTCTCACCATGCCTAGTCTGATGATGCCAAGTGTCTTTTGGCGAAACGTTGCGCATAAACAACCCCAAGAATGACGAGTGTCTTTGCCACCCTGAAATGTCAAGATGTATCTACCTAAGAATACCAACTAAGAATCTTCCCAGCAGCCCAGGGAGGGCAGGTATACACAGATCGTCACGTGAGCTACACTCTCACCATGCCTAGCCTGATGATGCCAGTGTCTTTTGGCGAAACGTTGCGCATAAACAACCCCAAGAATGACGAGTGTCTTTGTCACCCTGAAATGTCAAGATGTATCTACCTAAGAATACCAACATATAATATATATATAATATATATTATATTATATATATATATATATAAATATATAAATATATAATATATATATATTACATATATATATATATATAATATATATATATATATATATATTATATATGATATATATATATTATATCTATACTATTATATATATATTTATATGTATATTATTACTATTATCTATCTATCTATCTATCTATCTATCTATATATATATATATATAAATCTCCAAGTTTGTCTGTCTGTGTGTCTGTATGTTCGTTATAGACTCGGCTACAGATGGCCAAAACCCTACATGCCGCACATATTTGGAATCCTCATGACCCAGCGGAGAACATAGGCTATGTTTCGATTGGCGTGGCTGACCCTGGTGGGCGTGGCCAGCAAAAACAACCTAAAAAGGGTTGTGGCTGCTATAGTCTCTGCTGGAACATTTTCTCTAAAATGCATACTAGAGAGAATGAACATTTTATGAGGATACTATTATTAATTTTAGTAAATCAAATTATTTTATTTATCAGGCTTGACACTGTAGTCCAAAATTGTTGGCCGTGATCGACTTGGGGGATGGAAGATGTTTTGAGGGGCGTGTCCGACCCCGGTGGGCGTGGCAAGGAAAAACAACCTAAAAACAGCTGTAGCGGTTAAACCGTGCGAGATAGAGACTTGACTTTGTAGTCCAAATTTGTTGGCCGTGATCGACTTGGGGGATGGAGTTTTTCTTCTTTTTATCAACATAACACAACATGGCGCAGGCCCCCCATTGGGCCGCAGCCCACCTGGCCGCAGGCCGCACACCGTCCCAGGAGGGCCCTTTGCTAGCGATGCACTTTATATATTATATAATATATATATATATTATATATATATATATATATTATTTATAGTTGTATGACTTATATATATATACTATATAATATATTATAGATTATATATATATTATTATAATCACATTATAATTGTCCTATAGTATATCATGAATATTGTTTGTGTGTTGTTTATAACTACCAAGTATTATAACAAGAGTACCCTGGTCTTAAATCCTTATGGAACCGACAAATACATTGTCCAGTGTAAACAGTGAGTTTTTTTTTGTGTTCCTATTAGTTACCAAGGTGAGCTTTGTGCAATTCCCACAAATGTAAATTGACCTGAGTAGGGTTGGCCGTGATGGTCTCGGCATTTGTTTTCATAAGGTTGGACCTAGAGAATCGACTTCGACACCCGCCTTTGTCCTCCAGTCTTGCCAATGGCACTCTGGGTTGGCGTTAAGTTCTTCGGCACTCAGCTGCTGAATCTAGAAGATTTTGTACGGGATATTGAAAAGACACGCGTGTTCCACTATTATGTCCCTTACTCTAACCGATATCCACGCCTCCCTTTCGTTAGTAGTAATAATGTCAGCTGCCAACTGCAGGACTTTGTCAACATATGTGGCAAAAGACAAGAGTGTTCCAATAATTATTGGCCATATTTCCTTCTCGATTCGAGTCTCCAAGAGAGGCCAAAAGGAGTGTGAGATCTCCCAACATTTATGAGCGGTTTTCAATCATTGCTGGCCATTACCTATTGTTGTGATATTCGGCGTCGATAACTTTATTCCGTCGTTTCTTTTTAATTGTTCCATCGCAGTAAAAAATATTTCTTGAATTTGAATTCAACATTGAAACGTCAGTTCATTTTTTATGCATTAACATTCCTTTGTGATCTATCGAGCCTTATTGTTAAACTATCTTGTTCCAAATGCTCGTTAATCTGTTAAGGTCGTTACTTAGAAAATAGTTCCCGCCATTTCATTTCCTTTCGTTCTAGGTCACCAAATTCTCGCATGATGTCCTTATTGTAAATCCCATCTTGTTTGTCTTACTTCAACTTAGAAGCTCAGTTATAGTAGGTACGTGATGAGTACCATTTAATATATGTTCTTTTCTTCTCTGGATATTAATTGTGGGCATCACTCTCGCAGGATGTGTCCCATCTTGCAGGTGAAGATAAAACAGAGGGACGGTCGGTTGTGGTATTGCCGTGATGACTACGTCGACACCCGCTGCAAGGTAAGGCTTAGAAATGCTGGGATTTCCTAAGACGATAACTCATTGGCGCTGGAATTGCATAGTAACAGTGAAAGTAATTATTTGTTGATGTTAATTGTATTATCATTATCATTAGAAAGATCATTCTTACCTGCTATACTTTAAAATTATTAATTATTAGCTTAAAAATTATCATGATTATTAGCTCCACTATTATAATTACAATTATTATATGATTATTATTATTATCATTATAATCATCACTATTATCATTCATATTGATATTGTTATTGTTATTGTCATTATTGTTATAATTATCTTTTATACTAATTATATGTTCATTAGGATTATAAAAGAAAGTAATGCTCATAACAATGATAATAATATTATTATTAATAATAATGAAAACAAAAATTATGCCTTATGATAATTCAATCAATCAATCATTGGGGGAATACGCTAATTACGATAATTACTATTGCAATATAATTATTATTTTTCTTAATAAGAATAATGTTATCATTATTTATATTATTTTTTTCCATTATTACTATTATTATTATTATCATTATTATTTATATTATAATTGATGATGATATTCATTACTGTTATTTCACCTCCACCCAGGAGGTAATAATTTATCCTTGGTTAGTGTGGGGGGGGTGTACATTAGGAGGATTACGAAAATAAGTAACGCACGGATTTGCATGAAAGTTTCACCTTTTTTTTTTTTTTTTAAATTTATTTATTTACATCTATTACATAATATATAAACATATACATATACATATGCACATACATACACATACACATACATACACATAAACCAGTAATAAATGAGCGGGCATCAGCCCGCCGCTTTTAGCCGCAGCCACAGTCAGGTCACAGGTGGGCGGGGCGTGAGGTCACTCCCGCCCTTAGTGTTCATCGGGGGGGGGGGGCGGCACGCGCCACCTCCAGCAGTAGGTGCAAATTTTTCTGGAACTGCCATAGAGGGCGGCCGCGCTTTCCGGGCCGACGCGCTGTCTGAGCCGCTCTGTAGCGGGGCAGGAAAGCAGGTAGTGGATCAGGGGTGGGGGGTCATATAGGACAGTGCTCACACGGCCGCTCCTCAAACCCGTCCCTCAGCTCTCCGGGGTTACGTACCCCAAGCCGAAGTCGGTGTAGAACGACCTCCTCGGCTCGGGACAGCTGCTGGGCGGGGCGTAACGGCTCGTTGTTGTTCGGGGCTTGTTTGTGCCAGGCTGGCCTGCCTCGATGTCTGCACCAAAGCTGGCGATACTGTTGCTCTGCGGCACAGATGGCAGCGCGTCTGGCCAGTACCTTGGGCCACTTGGATGCTGGGTAAGACAGTCAAGGCCACCGCTTGGATGTCTGGTGGGCCTCCCGGGCCGCCTCATCGGCCGCCTCGTTGCCACGGACGCCTATGTGCTGGCACCCAAAGTTGAACCTTACGCAGCGCCCCTGCGCGGCGAGGCCCTGGATGTGGCCCAGGGGATGGCGGGTGGTGAGCTGCACGTTGTCCATCGGTGTGCGGGGCTCCCGTAGGACCTGCAGGGCAGACATGGAGTCGGTGTGAAATCACCACAACCTCCTCCTGTGGGCCCAGGGCGTGCTGTAGGGCGCGCTTCTATCGCCACCAGCTCCGTCTGCAGCGTGGAGCAATGGTCGGGTGTCCCTCCGGGACAGCACCTCACCGCCCGTAACCACCGCAGCACCTGTCCGGCCTCTCTCAGGGTCAACGGAGCCGTCGGTGTAGTAGATAGCGACCGCGACGCTGCTGGGAACATTGGCGTGCGCCACCGCCTGCAGGGCGACGCTGCTGGGAACATTGGCGTGCCCCACCGCCTGCAGGGCGTGCTGGCCTCAGCCCTCCCGCGTTGTAAAACGCCTTCGCGGCCGGCAGTGTGGCGATAATCACCTGGGCGGCAGAGGGCTGCCACGGTGGCGGAGCGACGTAGTTGACAGCGGGCGATCAGGTCCGTCCAGCAGCAGGTGGGTGTGGCCGGGGAGGAGGTGGATGGCGGCGTCTGCTACCCTCTGCGCCAGGTGTTGCCCGGCGATAGGTCCACGCTGCTCCTGTGGCAAAGACCCTGCACAGCCTGTCCCGCGCGACAGTCTCCCTTGCCTGGCAGAGGATTTTGGGCCCCACCCGACAGGTCACGATCTGTCAAACCCTGGTGGCTAGGGGCACCAAACGTGCCTCCGCCTGCATGACGCGGGTGTTTGCCATGCGCGGTGGCCCCCAGCAGGGTCCTCAAAGCTCGGTTCTGAAGGACCTCTAACTTCCTCTGCTGAGTAAACTAACGAGACAACCCACGGGCGCGCTGTAGTCTACAAGGGCCGCACAGTGTGCACGTAGAAGAGGCGCAGCACTGATGACGTGGCCCCGGGCGTGTGTCCCTCGTCATGGCCCTCATGACTTGAGCCTGGTCTCAGCCCTCTCCCTCAGAAAACTTGACCTGAGTAGTGAAGTGGAGGCCCCGGCCCAAGCCACATTCCGAGTACTGGAAGGCGTGGGTCCAAGCCAGCCTGATGCCCTGTATCTGTAGGGGGACAGACCGGGGGGGCAGCGGCCTTGAACACCATGGCCTTGGACTTCTCAGCCGATATCTTGAGACCCAGCTCTCGGGCACTTGCAACTGACCAGGTCAAGGGCTTGCTGGGTCAGAGCCACCCGTCACCCCGGCCAGTGACGACCGGACCAAGTCGTGGGCGTAGCTGAGAAGTGCCGTGCCCTCCCGGAACGGCGGGGGCCGACCACTGCTCCATCAGGAGGTTGAAAAGGGTGGGGCTTAGGACCCCGCCCTGCGGCGTGCCTTCTCCAGCTCCCTGTAGCTGGATTTTGCGCCCCTGGAACCTGAACCCTGGCACGGCGGTGCCAGAGGTAATCCTCAATCCAGGCGAGGAGTCTGCCCCCGCCCCGCCCCGCCGCACCAGCGCGGCCAGGATGGCGTGGGCGTTGGCCAGCTCAAACGCCTTCTCCAGGTCAAGGAAGACGGCGACAGCAGGGCGGTTTTTCGATTTGGGCCAGGAGGGCCATGACGCTGTTGGAGGTGCCCACCCCTGTGGTGAAGCCGAAAAATTGTGGGGGGAGGTCTCCCAGGCGCCACAGGGGGCGGGTCAGCACCATCCTCTCCGCCGTCTTGGCCGTGCAGCTCATCAGGGAGATTGGGCGCGGCTTGGGGGGTTCCCTGGGCTTAGGGATGGGCTGGATTCGGCCTCCTTCCACGCCGGGGGGCAGCGGCCAGCCAGCCAGGAGGAGTTGATCAGGCCAGGAGTGCCGCCCCCCCGGGCCCGCCCCAGCGTGGGCCAGCATCGATGGGTGCCCGCCGTCAGCGCCCGGAGCGGTGTCCCGTCCCTTCCGGGCCCCTTTAAACCAGCTCCCGGGAAGTGAAGGGCTGATCATGGCGTCGGGGCGAGCACGAGCGGCGCCGATGACAGCCTCGCGCACAGGTTGAAGCTGAACCTGCAGCCGCTGGACACGGGCGGGGAGTTGGTCGCTGCTACCCCTCGAGACAACATCCCACCAGGCGCTCGGCCTCCTGTAACGGCTGGGGGTGGGCTGGAGGGCGGGGGTCTCTTTCCGGAGGCAGTCCTCAACCTTGCCCCACAGCTCGGCCCCAGCTTGGTGTGTTGGTTAAAACCTGCGCACCATTCGAGCCATTTGGCCTCCCCAACCCGCCCCGTGACCTGCCGAGCGTGCCTCACAACCTCACGCAGCAGCTCCAGATTGTTGGGTGTCGGCCGCCTGCTGTACAACTTCCGGTGATGTTAACCCTGTGGTTCTGTTCCCGCACCTCCTGGTTGTAGAACCACCAGTTCTGGTTGTACCTGCGACCGGGGGCGGGGACCTTCCGTGGTATGGCTGCCTCCGCCGCCCTCTCAATGGCCAACGTCAGTTCGCTTTCCCCCTGGTCCAGATCCTCCGGCGGCCCCGTAGGTGGCCCACCACTGGCCAGGATGGCCTGAAACAATGCCCAGTCCGCCCGCTGTATATTCCACCGCGGCGGGGGGAGCTGTGGCAGCGGCCGGGTGACCTTTCAGTGTTGTGGGACTGCATAGTGGGCGCTGGTCAAAATGGGGTGGACCTGCCAGGAGGCGCCGGTGCCAGGTCACTGGAGATCAAGGTGAGGTCCAGCCTGCCACCCCGGACGTGGGTGGGCTCCCCGGTGTTTTTGGAGGCAATTTCCGGCACCTCCTCCAGCACCGCGGCTAGGTGGCGGCCCGCACGGTTGGTGGGGGAGACAGACTGCAGCAATCGGGTGGTGGGCGTTGAAGTCGCCACCCACGAGGACGCTGCTGTGTGTGGCGAGGGAGAGCAACTCATCGGCCTCCAGTTGCCTCCCCCAGCTGCTGTATAGGTTGTATACAGTCAGTGGGAGGGCCTTTGGGAAACTCCAGCTGCCACTGCCATCGCCTCCACGCCCTCGCCACAAATCCACGGGGTCCTCAATCCGACGGTTGCGGGAGAGCGCTGCGTACCACTACCACACAGCCCGACGCCCATCCTCGCCACATGATAGGGAGTGCACCGTATATCCCGCCTATCCTCCACTCAAAGTGCTCCGGCGTCAGCGTTTCCTGCAGGAGAACGAGGTCAAGTTCCTCCTCCACTAGGGGCCCGGAGGACCTCAGGTCTCTTGCCACGGAGCCCTTTAATGTTCCATTGGGGGACCTTGAGCCTGCCAGCGGGGGGGCGGCGGGTGGGGGGGGGTCACGGTGCCTCGCCATCACTTTCGTTTTTACTCAGCTCGTGATTCATTTTATCGGTAACAGACCCGGAGGGGCTGTGTAGTGGGGGTGGAAGGAAGGAGGGACGGGGTGATGAGGGACTGTCGTGAGTGAGGGAAGGGGACGAAAGACGCAAATCCCTTTCAATCTCGGCCCAGAGGAAGGCCACAATTCCCCCCCGTCCCTGGGGACTTCATCCGGCCTGGCTAGAAGGTGTTTAGATCACGTCTACCACTCGTCGCAGCATCCCGAGCAATCCGCCACTATACAGTCCGGACAGAAGGGCGGGGGGTACTTGGCCTTGGGTCAGGGAGGAGGGGGGGCGTGACTCCGGGCCGAGAAAGTGTGGGGTGGCCGGGGGGCGTCCCCCGTGGAATCACAGGCGACGCCTGATCGGGCGTGGGCATAACTTCGGGTGGCGTGGAAGCGATGGGTCTGGCTGGAGTGGGTGACACGGGCGCCGGTTTTGGGGGGAGTGGGGGGGGAGTGCCGCAGATGGCGTGGAACAGGCGAGACAGTGACAGTGATAGGCATGGGCATGGGCGGCGAGAGTGGTAAACCGGGGTGGAGAGGGATGGGGTCCCGCAGCCTCCTGCCTAGACTATGGTGTGCCCTCGCCTGCACCTTCCACCTCCGCCTCTGTCGCTGTGTCGGCCTATCGTGGTCCACAGTCCCCCGGGAGGATCGGGTGTCAGAGATATGGAAGAGACTCGCTAATCCCCTCGATCCCCCCGGCGTCGGTGTCCAGTGCCCCCGCACCCCCCCACGCCGGCCTCGTAGAGGCGGAGCCGGAACAAAGGAACCTTGCGGCCCTGGCCGATCAAACCCCCGCCCTGTAGGCCCTTCCTCCTCCAGGCAGTCGTCGCAGGCGTTCAGCGGGGGTTCCAGGCGTGGTGCCCCCCGAAGCAGTTGGGGCATCTGGCGGTCGTGAGCTGCCGGGCCTTATGACGCCTTATGCACTGCTCGGATGGGTGCGCCTGGCTGCACACACCACACCGACGGGGGTGTTGACAGCGCCCTTGCAGGTGATTATACCGCTGGGCACCGGTAACACCGCAGGGGCTCCCCGTCGTAATGTCGCAGGGAATATCTACCCCAAGGCCCCAGGTCCAGCCTGTCAGGTGCCGCGCCAATCAGCTCCACCAGTACCTGACGGGTCGGGGCCCTGTCCCGGACGGCACGGAGGCACCCCGCCGAGATCACGCTGGGATGATCCCGCACCGCTTCAAGAGGCATGTCGAGCGGGTAGCGCTGGAGGACAGCTTTGATGTGTCTCTCAGCGGGATCAAGCAACACTCACCTGATGTGGATCTAGGCCCAAATTAGTGAAAATTAGTGAACATTATTAATTTAATTTTATCATCGTAACTATCATTATTGTTATCATTATTATGAGTATTATCAGTATCACTAAATCTTTTTATATTTTTTTCATCATTGTTATCATTATTTATATTACCCGTATTACATATGTAACTGTGAAAGGTAGTCATAATGGCTTTGTGTTCCGCGTTGTGTTCGTTGTACACGTTACTCAGTGTTTATAATTATCTCTATCATTCTCTCTGTTTAGAGAGTTTTTTTTTTTCTTTTGTTCTTTCTTTCTCTTTTTTCTCCTATTTTGGATGTTTCTTTTTTTCTGTTCAATCATTATCGATACTTTACCTGTAAAGCTTATGGTAGTTTGAAGCGCATAAGCTCATTTCATATTTCAAATTGCTGCCTACTTAATTTACAGAAATGATTTTTCAATTTAAAGAATTGAACAAACTTGGACCAATATATTTTCAGACTATCCCAGCGATTACCTTATTGTTCCTGAAGGTTTGGTTAAAGCCGGGCTAGAAATGTCAGAGCCTTTTCTGTACAGAAAGACAGACGAAAATTCAGTGAACTATAGTAAGATTCATTATCTTATCTTCATTAATATCTTCATTATTATCACCAGTGTTACTACCATCAATATTATTATTGTAATTATTATCATTATTATTTCTATCATCGATATTATTTTTATTATTATTGTTATTATTATTATAGTTATTACTGTTTTATTATTGTTAATTATTAGTATTATTACCATTACTATGACCACATCAGTATCACTCCAATCTTTAGTAAAGATGGTAATAGTTGTTGTAATAGTAATAGCTTTTCTTCTTCACTGGACGAATTGACACTGGTTTAGTTGGTCACTGGTTGAGATGGTCACTGGTCTAGATGGCCACTGGTTGAGTTGACACTGGTTAAGTTGGAAGTAATGGAAGTGTCCGGTCACCGTTGATACGTTTCCTGGCGATGGCAGGATATTATAGGAGATACTGCCCAAACTTTGCTGCTGTCGTCGCCCTATAACCGATGGGTGTATTGATAACTAGTTGGTCACACTGGAGAGAGAAAGTCTGTTTCCAGTGGTAAGGTTAATTTTTAATTGAAAAAACAATAACATATATATAGAAAAACAGATTTAACAATAAATCTTACATTAGTTTATGCTCAACGCGCTAATGGTGTGCGCTAATGGTGTGCGCGTTGAGTAAAGGGTGTATGTTGAGATTGAAGAGTTATTTGTTGGTTAAATACATGTATCAAAAGCAAACATAAAATACAGAGGTATTTAAAGTTTTACATGAATACTGAATATTAAAAAAAACAAGTTTAATAGTGGGCTAAACCACGTTTCTCCTGTAGAAGCTGGTGTAAGAGAGAAATGTAGTTTGTAGGAGGGACTGCTACAAACTCCCCTCCTAGCGGTGTGTAGGGGGGAAGCTGCTACAATACTCCCCTCCTAGTGACGAGGGAGGAGGAAAGAAATCTTGGTTGGTGGAGGAGGGGGGAAGCCACTACAGCCCCACTTACTCGCCTAACAAGTGGGAAGGACCGTTAAAAGTAGAGCAAGGAGAGGTTGTCATTTCTGATGAGGATATGTGTCCAATTTTGAATGATTTTTCTGAAGTGTTTTTACTCAGGAGGATATGCAGATGGTATCTGATAGTGAACAAATGTTTTAGAGGAAAGGATGATGAGAAACTCAAATATATTGTGATAACTAGGAAAGGGTTTAAAAGAGGGTATAGATAAAAATGAACAATTTTAAGTCACCAGGACCAAAAGAAGGTTTATTCCCAGGAAAAATTACCTTTTTTTAACAAGTTGCACATTATTTCGAGTCACCCTCTCTTCTCTCCTCTCTCTCTCTCTCTCTTCCCACCCTCTCTCTTCTCTCTCTTCTTTCTTCTTTTTACCCACCCTCTCTCTGCTCTCTTTTCCACCACCCTCTCTCTCTTTCCCCTTCATTGTCTCTCTCTCTCTTTCTTTCTTTTTCTTCTCTCTCTCTCTCTCTCTCTGTATGTTTGGATACACGAGAAAAGAGAGGCAGAGAGAAAAAAGAAAGAAAAAGAGAGAGAGGGGAGAGACAGACAGAGATAGAGAGAGGAGAGAGAGAGGTAGAGAGAGAGAGAGAGAAAAGAGGAGAGAGAGAGAGGAGGAGAGAGAGAGAGAATGTACATTACTAGTTATTCAGATATCCGCATAACATCCGGAGTCGGATGTTATGGGGTATATCATGATCACGCGGATATCACTATCAACATTACCTGAAGTATTTTGCATTTAGAGGTTAAGAAACCACTTTAGCTGTCATATGTTGTTTTTATTATTAAAATTAGGGCTGGTTATGATAGCCAAACCATCCCTAATCCTAATTTCCACCTGGCACGTGGTTATCTTGCCCTTCCTGCTATTTTGTCCATTGCATTCGCTCCATTGCTCTCTTTATGGCTTCCCGTTGCTTGGTAAGGCGCTGTCAATCTAGCACTTTTTTCCGTCAATTTTGTTCATCAACTTTCTGAAAATTGACCATTTTTTTTTACTGCAAGCCGTCACACACACAGCCGTTCGCCCCAGCTGTTTCCGTCGACTGTAGACAAACATGGTTCCGACACCCAGTCAGGCTATCGCTGCTATACACTTAATTATGTGTATTATCAATCGTAGATGACCCAAACTAGCTCAAAAACGTACATGGCTGGCTCGTCGAGAAGAAATAAGTGTTTACCACATAAGACTCTTGAAAGAGCCGAGTTTGGAGGACCATGAGACTATGAGGAAATTATAACAACAATCTAGTCACGCGAGAGACTATTGGCTATTATATAAAACCGCAAATTAATTTTATTAACATGTGCATGTATGAACAGACTGTACTGTTTCATCTAATAAGCCTCCAAACACCTGGATCTTGGTCTTGAGCCAGGAAACCTCAAGTTCCAAAGGCTTTGCCTCCTCGTGCAGCGCCTCGAGAGGACCATCACCAGGACCTCCAGCGACTCAGCAATGATTACTGCATCATCGGCAAAAACAGGATCAGTGATCTTGGTATCGCTAAAAGATGCTCCACAATCACTTTGGTCCACAACTTTTTTCCCAATACCCAGTCCATATAAGTGTTAAAACAGTTATGGGGCAAGGACGCACCCCTGCCTCACTCCTGTATTTACAGGAAAAAAGCTGGATACACCTCCCCTACACTTCACAGCACTCTCAGTCCCAGAATACAGGCCAGTCAGCAGACCAAGTCCTTGCAGGTATCCTGCGAAGCCGCAAAAGATCCCAGTGACTCACGATGCAAGATGCAGGATGCAACCTAACCCAACCTAAATTAACCTAGACTAAATAACAAATGTTACATTAAACGGAATATGTCCCAGCGATCACTTAAGCTCCACCCCTATGTGACGCCACGAGCTTGGACAATGGTGATTAGCTAGAGACATCCCTATACCACATACTATTCCAGAGACCGGCAATATGCAGCCGGGGGTTGTGTCCCGCTTCCCTGGGTGGTGGCTTTAACCAACCCTAATAACTAATGAAAGAAAATATTATTGTTGGATATGGAGACGGGACCATACGAATGTAGGTCCCTGTAAAAATACAACTAGGTAAATATATATATATATATATATATATATAATATATTTTATATATATATATTTAATATATCATTGGTTTATGACTTATGTATGCATTGACATTCCTGGGACTTTGCGCATACTAAACGCTTTTGTTGAAGATTGCCACAGGGTACTAATATGAGGAAATAGTAATCCTAAAATTTTCTCAATGAAAGTTGGGTACGCTAGCAGTAATGCCTGATCTAAATTGCATGTGGTGGTCGATAAAAGCATGCCAAGGAGTGAGGAATGAGTCAGTCAATAATATGATAGGTTTTTAGCGATGTGGCAACGCTACTAGTCGCCATGTTGTTTGGAGGCAGCCCCCGTCTGGCCGCAAGGACACTCCATCACAACACCCCCCGCCTGACCACATCTCTGGACGCCGAGCAAGTCGTCACGAGACACGCCGCCGCCCTTCCAAGTTCCCTGCCTGCCCATTTTTTTTGTTTTGTGTGTGGTGTGTGTGTGTGCGCCTATAGCGCATGTCGGCAGTGGTGACCCAGGTCTCGGATGGTAGACTCTGGAGGTTCACTTGAGGAATGTGATGTTTGGTCTCCGTGTGGCGAGCAGGATCTTATAGTGACGCCTGCGATAGGGCCCCCCAAAAAAATTTTCCCGAAAAAAAATGCCCCCAAAACCCAATTTTCCCCAATTTAAAAAAAAAAAGGGGTTTTCCAATTTATTTTCCCCCCCCCCCAAAAAAATTTTAAAAAAAAAATTTAAGGGGGGTTTTGGGGGGCCCCCCCGGGGGGGTTTTTCCCCCCCCCCCAAAAAAAAAAAAAAATTTTTAAAAAAGGGGAAAAAGGGGGGGGCCCCAAAAAAAAAAAAAAATTTTTAAAAATTAAAATTATATATATATAAAATATTTTTTTTTTTTTTTTTTCCTTTAATTTTTTTTTCCAAATTTAATTTTTTTTTTTTTAAAAAAAATTTTTTTTTTTTCCCCTTTTTCCCCCCCCAAAATTTTTTGGGGGGGGGAATTTTTAAAAAAATTTTTTTTTTAAAAAAGGGGGGGGGCCCCCTTTTTTTTAAAAAGGTTTTTTTTCCCCCCCGGGGGGTTTTTTTGGGGGGGCCCCGGGGGGGCCCCCCAAAATTTTTTTTTCCCCCCCCCCCCAAAACCCCCAAAAACCCCCCCCACCCCCCCAATTTTTGGGGGGGGTTTTTTTTTTTTTTTTTGGGGGGGGGTTTTTTTTTTTTGGGGGGTGGGGCCCAAGGGGGCCTTTGGGGGCCCGGGGGGAAAAATTTGGGGTTTTTTTTGGGGGGGGTTTTTTTTAAGTAGTTTTTTCCCCTTTTTTTCCCCCCGGGCCCCCTTGCCCCCCCCCCCCCCCCCCAAAAAAAAAGGGGGGGGGTTTTTTTTGGGGGAAACCCCCAAAGGTTTTTTTTTTTTTGGGGGAAAAAAGGTAAAAACGCCCCCCCCAAAACCCCCCCCCAAAGGCCCCCCCGGGTTTTTTTGGGGGGGGGAAAAAAAGGGGGGGGGGGGGAAAAAAAAAAGGAAGGGGGGGGTTTTTGGGGGGGGCGGGTTTGGGCCCCCCCCCTTTTGGGGTTGGGGGGCCCGGGAAAACCCCCCCCCTTTTTTTTTGGGGGGGGAAAAAAAAAATTTTTTGGGTGAAAAAAGGGGGAAAAATTTTTAAATGGCTTTAAAAAAGGGTTTTTTTTTTTTTTAAAATTTTTTTAAAAAACCCCCCAAAAAATTTTTTTTTTTTTTGGGGGGGGGTTTTTTTTCCCGGGGCCCCTTTTTTCCCTTTTTTTTTTTTGGGGTTGCCGGGGGGGGCCCCCCCCAAAAAAAAATTTTTTTTTTTTTTTTTTTAAAAAATTTAAAAAAAAAAAAATTTTTTTTTTTTTAAAAAAAATGAATTTTTTTATATAAAAAATATATAATATATATATAAAAAATTTATATAATTTTTTTTAAAAAAAAATTTTTTTATATAAAATTAAAATTTAAAAAAAAAAAATTAAAAAATTTAATTTAAAACTTTTTTTTAAAAAAAAATTAAAAGAAAAAAAAATTAAAAAAAAAAGGGTTTTAAAAAAAAATTTTTTAAAAAAACCCAAAAGGGGGGGGGAAAAAAAAAAGGGGGATTAAAATTTTTTTTTAAAAAAAGGAAATTTTTTTTTTTGGGGGGGTTTTTTTTTCCCAAAAAGGGGGGTTTTTTTTTTAAATTTTTTTCCCCTTTTTTTTTAAAAATAAAAAAAAAATTTTAAAAAAAAATTTTAAAAAAAAGGTTTTTTTTTCCCCCCCGGTTTTTTTTTCCTTTTTTTTTTTTCCAAAATTCCCCTTTTTTTGTTTTTTTATTTTTAAAAAAAGGAAAAAAAAAATTTTTTAAATTAAAAAATAAAAAATGGGGTTTTTCCCTTTTTTAATTTTTTTTTATTTTTAATTTTGTTTTCCTTAATGAATTGCCAAACCCTGTTTTAAATTAGCGGGTTTAAAAAAATAAATACCCCCATCAATCGGGAAAAATTCCCCTTTTTTATGATTTTTTTTTTTTATTTAGGTTTTAAAGCAAAAATTTTTGCATGGTTCTAATTAAATTTTTCAAAACGAAAAACATCAAAGGAAAACTAATAAAAAATTTCGGGTTTTTTTTATAACCCCCTTTATGATAAAAGGGTTTACCCTTGCAAAAGTTTTTAAATTTTGGGATTTTTAAGTGAAATATTTTCCAAAACATGCATAATTTTTTCAGTCCCGAATGGCATTTCTTTAGCTGTTTTATTTTTTTATTTTTATAAAATTTTAGAAAAACATTTAAAGAAGATTAAGTAAAATCATATATACTGGGTTAAAACCCGTCCCAAAAATGAAACCCTTTTATATAAAATATATAAAATATAAAATTTAAAAATATATAATATAATATTTTTAAAATTTTGATTAATTTTTCATTGGCCAATTCCCGGCCCTTTAAGGGTTTACGTTCCTTGGGAAAAATTTTTTTTTAATTTTTCAAAAAAAAACTAACAAAAACCATTTTTAAAAAAATGGCCCCCCCCGGCGAAAAAACATTTAAAAAATTTTCAATTTTCTTGGGAATTTTGAATTTTATAAAAATTGATTTATTAAAAATTTTTTTTTAAATAAATTTTATTTTTTAAACCAAACGCCCCCCACCAGGTTTTGCAACACCATAAATTTATTAGGCAGGGGTATGGTTGGAAAATTTTTTTTTTCCCCCTCTTCATTTTTTGAGGCCCCTTTATGTTTTTCCTAATGAAAATTTTTATTTCTTTGGGCATTTCCGGGCCCCTCCCCCCTTTGTGGCTTTTTAAACCCCTTTTATTTTTATGGTTTTTTTCACTTTAAAAAAAGAACCCCCAAAATTTAAAAAAGCAAAAAAATTTTAAACAATGTTAAAGGGGTTGATTTTAAAACCCCTTAGGGTTAGGCCTAAAAAAACAAAATTCCTTTTTCTCCTTTGGCAAGGGAATTTTATTTTTAAAAGGAAATTCTAAAAAAAAACAAAAAAAAAAAACCCCTTTCCTTTTTTTGCATTTAAAAAATTTTACTTTAAAAACAAAATCGCCAAAAAAATTTTTTTTAAATTTTTAAAAATTTTGGCCCCCAAAAACCCTTTTAAAAACCCGGAATAAGCTTTAAAAGAGTACGCAGTTTTCCGGTTTTGGGCCCCGTTTTTTTTTGCATCATGACCAATATGAGTTCCAAATGACTACGTGGGAAAAATCTTTCTATCAGTTGGTTTTATCAGGGACTACATCAAATGCCCCAGCCTCTTTCTTTGGCCCCAGCCCTTCCCTCATGTCCCCTTTTTTTAAGGGCCTAAAACAAAGGGCAGGGTTTTTTCCCCCCTGGTTTGGGCCCCAGCCCGGATGAACCCCCTCTTTTTGGCCCTTCTTCCCCACCCTGGGGTGGCGCCTCTTCACTGCTTCACGACCCCCTTTTTGGTGCTCTTAAATGTGGATAAGAAACTCCCCGGAAAAACCCCGTAAAGGCTTTTTCCAGGGGTTTTCCCGGAAACCCCGATTTCCCCCCAAAATTAAAAGGTGAATGCCCCCCCTCGTGCCCTGGGCCAGGCCTTTCCACCTGAATTTTAGTGTCTGTTTCAAGCCTGGTGGGGACAAGTTTTAACTTGGGTGTGAGGGAGGTCTTACACTGGGGGTCCCCCCTCTCCCCCGCCAGCCCTTTAGCTTCAAAACTGGGTCCCCGGCAAAACCCGCGGTTCCCTCCTCATTTTGACTCGCCCCTCAGCGAGAGGAAAAAACCATTCTGAGTGTGGGGAACCATGCCCTTTTCCCCCACGTAAAGGTCCCCCCAGCTTTTTTTGGACCTTCTTGGGGTGCGAACCCCCTCTCATTTTTGAGCTGCGTGAGGATTGCTTGGGTCCCCTCCTCTATTCCCCGTGGTTTTCCCTTTTATGGCTTTGTAAGTTTGAAATCAAACCCCGCAGGCAGTACTTGCCCAGGATTTCCCCGGGTGTTTAAAAACTTTTCCCAGTCAGTCCATGCCTTTTTTGGTCCACAAAAGTACACGAGCGCTGGGCCCGGGTTGGGGCCATCCCGGAGTGGGGACACCTTGCCACACCCTTTTCTCCTTCAGCTTTGGGACGGGAAAAACGCCCCCCCCTCACAGTCCCGGGGCCACCTTTAAAAAGGGCCCCCCTGGGGCTGGGGCATGTTTGGGCCAGGAAATACTCCCGGGATCTCCGTGGGGATCTTCAAACCCCCTTGGGGACTCCCCCTGCCCCTTTTGTTGTACTCCCCTCATTTCCCCTGGGAAAGCAGACTCAAAACTTGGGCCCCTTTAAGCCCCGTGTCAATGAGGTAGGCCCGTCGATGCTTGGGGGAAAAAGGTGGCGCCCGGGGGAAAATCCCTTTTTTGTGCAAAACGCATAACTTCCCCCAAAAGCTTTTCGTCCCAGCCTCTTCCCCCCCAAAGGGGGTGAGTATCACCCTTTTCCAAACCCCCTGGGGTTTGGGCCCCAGTTTTAGTCCCCTTTTCAAATACGTCAGTGGGGTTCCCCTGGAGTCGTATGTTCCCCCCGCAGAATCATAGAGGGCCCCCGGGCCAACCTTTTTAAGCAGGGGTTCTCAGGGGGCACCCGGGGCCTCTGGGAAAAAAAGTGCCAAAAGGGAAAACCCTTTCCCGAATGGCTCCCCCCTGGCCCCCTGAAAAACCCCATGCCCTCCCCCGATCAAACCCTTGGGGGGCAAATTTTTCCCAACTGTCCCGGGGACCATCCGCCCTGGTTTTTCCCCCTTTCCCCCCATCGTAACCCAAACCACTATTTTTGGGACCCTGGGGGGCTTCCCCTGTTTTCCAAAGGGCCCTGGGGCCCATTCCATGGCTCCTGCCCCGGGGCCCCCCTCAACTTGTTAGGACGCAAAACCAGGTACGACCCCTGTCCCGGGGAGAGGTGGGGGCCGTCAGCGATAAGGTCCCGGGGAAAACCAGAAGCCAAGGGGTAGCAGCCAAAAGGGGGGGAACTCCCAACCGGGTGCCTTTCCCCGGCCAAGGGTTTCCGGGCTGGCATTGTTTTCTTTTTGCAGCTGCCTGTCCCCAAATAAAATGCTCCCCAAAGGGGGGCCAGGGAAACCCCCCCCCTTTTCCCCCTGAGCAGTCGGTCTACCCGTTTTGGGAACCTCCTGTTTTTCTCCTGCCCCCTTTCCCCCCTGAGTGGCGGTGAACGACCCCCCTCCGCCCATCCTCCTAATCCCGGTTTATCTTCAGCCTGGCCCCCGGAAAAAATCTGCTCCTGGGGCTCAAAACCGGGCTGCCCCTTTTTTTCTTTTTTTCTTTTGCTTCTTCAGCTTTGCCTTTCCCCTTCCCCTGCTTTCCCCCCTTTTTTGCTTTCACTTGTCCATGCGTCTCATTCTTGTCTACCCCTGGGGCCCCTCATCATTTTGGCACTCTCCTCCCCCAAATTTGATATCTGGTTTTAAAAAAGCCACTCCAGGGCCCAAATAGGGGTTTTCCCCGGCCAGGGGGGGTCACAGTTTAACGTGTGCCCCTCGCGTACACAGCTGGGGGTTGGGGCAGTGGGATTTTCCCGTCCTTTTCCGAGGAAGAATTTGGGGGTGAGGGCAGGCCGTTATGTCAAACAGCCCCGTCCCTATTCTTTCCCACAAATTTCCTTTTCTGCTTTTATTTTCTCTGGGCTTCACCCCCTTTTACCCAACCTTCTTCCAAAAAATTTTTATCCTTCTGGTCAAAGGGGCCGGTCCCCAAAAACAACCACTGGGGGTGGGAAATGGGCGTTTTTTTTTTTTTTCCACTGGCCCCGCACCAAAAGGGGGTTTAGATCCCTTCCCCCAAAGTCCTCTCCTGGGTACCCCCGCTTGTCAAAACCCTCCCCCCATGCCGCTGAGTTCTTGGGAGAAGGATCCCCCCCCTTTCACCAAGGGCCCCGAAAACGGGGCACCCCACTCTCACAAAATTTCGTCCCCCCGCCAAAAAAGGCGGCCAAATTTGGGTTCCCGACCCCTGTCCCCCAGTTGCCGGGGTTGGCCCACTTGGTTTTAACCAAAAGAAAACCCTCCTGAAAAAAGGGCCCCTCAAGAAATTTATGATAGGGGGGCAAATGAAACCTTTTTTTAGGGGGGGCCCAATTTTTTGTTTTTTTCTATTTAAATATAAAAAACCCTTTTTTTTCATAGCAAAATTCTCAAAACCAAAAAGGGGAAGGGGGGAACCCCAAAATACCCTTAAAAAATTAAAATTTTTCATAAGAAAACCCCCTGCCCCAAATTTGAAAAATCTTATTTGACTTTTAAATTGGGCCCACCGTACCCTAAAAACAGGGGGGTAACACGAAATTTCCCGCAAATTTTTTGGGTCCCGGGGGAAAGAAAATGTTTAAATTTTAAGCCCAAATAATTTTTATAACCTAAAGCTTTTTTGAAAATTTCCCCCCTTTTGACCCTGAGATAAGTTTAAAAAATTTTAAAAAGGGCCCTAATTTCACCATGGCAAAGGGGGGTTTTCCGCTCGGTGACCCCTTTTTTAAAAGATTTTTTAAACATAATTTTTCTAGTAATGGACATTACATTATTTTTATAACAACCCAAATTTGGGATTTAAAAAGGAAAAGGTTAAATTTCTAAATTTAACAGGGCCCTGAGGGAAAAGCAAGGGGGTAATTTAAAAAACCGAAACCCGTCAATTTCATCGGGGGGGGGGGAAGGGGGGGACTAGGGTGCGAAAGGCCCCCCCAAAGGGCCCATCAGCTGAGTCCACGGGTTTTCCAAACCTACCCCCCCCCCTGAAAACGATGCCATGTGCCTTTTTTTTCAGATTTTTTTTTTTTTTACAGCCCTGCTGTTCTCATGACTGCCTTTTTTTTAGTTTAAAACAAAGCCCCTTAATACCAATTTTTGTTGTTTAAGATTTAAAGTTTAAAGCTAGAACATCCATCCGCCAAAATTTTGTTTTCCCCCGTAGTGGGGTAAAAGGTTTTTTGGGAAAACCAAATCGCACAAATTTTCCTAGGGTCCCCATGATGAAGGGTTTTTTTTAATTACAAGCCCTATAAAATTATGTTTTTTAGTTTTTTTTTATTTCATGTTGAGTTTTTTTATGGTTTGGGCAGGAAAGCTGTAGGGGGAATGTGAATTTAAAAAAAAAAAGGGGGCAAAGAATGGTTCTGGCCGGGAAAGCCTATAGGGGACTGGAAAAAAAGAGTGAATGCAAATTAAAAAAAAAAAATGGTTTTCTTGGGGCCCAGAAGTTTATAGATGAAAATGATTGGGGGAGAAGTGCGGGGAAATGAAGGAGGGGAATAGGGGACAAAGGGTGAGATGGGGAAAGGAGTCAAATGGGAAAGGGAAAGGGTTGGGCCCACAATACAAGGGGGTTTTTTCCCCTACACAAGGTTTTTTCGTACCCCGGTTTTGTTTGCTGTTTCGTACACTGATTTTGGTTTTTTTTTACTAATACCTGGTGTGGGCCCTTTTTGTAACTCTGTCCCTCAATTAAACTCTGACCTTAGTGGGACAAAAGAAATATAAATTTTTAAAATAGGGCCCCAAACAAATTTTTTGGTCCCCGAAATTATCGAATTTTCTGGGACCGGGAAACCCCCCCCCCTTGTGTTTGAACTAATCAAACCCCTTAAATTGTTAGCGGGGTTCCTTGGAGGGCGAAACCCCCCAAGGTTTTGTTTTCCGGGTTTTGGTTGGGGTTTGGGTTTAAACCCCGAATTTTACTTGAAAGTGGGGTTTGAAAAGGATAAAGGAAATTTTTATTTTCAAGGATGTCGGGGAAAAAAGTAAAAGGGACTTCACCCCGGTTTTAAAGGGGAAGGATTAATGTAGGGAAAGTGGAAAAACATTAAAGTTTTTTTGTGGGGGGTTTAAAAGTTTTTTTAAATTAAAGGGGGGGTTAGGGGGCCCAAAAATAAAAAACCAATCCGGGTTTTTAAATTTAACCCCAACCCCTTTTTATTATAAATTTTCAGCCCAAAATTTCGGGTTTAAAAAACTTTGGGGGGGGGGCAACCCCCCCCCATATTTTAGAAAAAATAAATCATGGGCCCCTTTAAATTAAGTAAATGCAGGGGCTTGGGGGCGAGCCCCCCCATTTCCAAAAAGGGATTGGGCCCCCAGGGGTATTGGTTAAACCCAATAAAAAACCCCCAAAATGGGTGGGATTAAAAAATTTTTGGGGATTGGGGCGGTGTTAAAAAGTTTGGGTTCACCCACTCCATTTTTTAAAAATTTGGGATTGGGGTTTTAAAACCCCCCCCCAAAGGGGAAATTTTAAAAAATGGGGGTTCAAAATTTAACTTAATCCGAAATTGGGTTTTTTTTTCAGCCATAAATTTGTTGGGGTTTAAACCCCAAAAAAATTACTGGGTTTTTGGGGTTTTTCCCAATTTAAACCTAACCCATTTTTAATTGGGAAGGTTGGTTTTTTTTGGTTGAGGGGGGGGGAGGGAAATCAAGAAAAATAAAATTTTCATATCCAAAAACCCCCAATAATTTTAACCAAACCTTTTCCCCAAAAAAAATTTTTAAAAGTTTTGGGAGAATTTACCAAAACCCTTTTCTTTACCCATAAATTTCCTTAAAGACCCCCCCAAAAGGGGGGGTATTAGATTTTTAGGGTTAATTTTGCCCAGGTTTTTCCAATTCCCCCCCCGAAATTTTCCCCCTTTGAGTATTTTGGGCCCCCCTTTAAGGTAATTTGAATTTAATAATTTTGGCCCAAAATTTTCTTCCCCCCGAAAATCAATTTTTTCCCCCAACATTCCAATTTAGGGAAATCAGAAATTTTTAAATTTTTTTAGGAAAAAATGGGGTTTTGGGCCCTCTAAATTTGGGGAAATGACTAAGGTTGGGGGGGGTTAGGTTGGTTGGGTGGGGTTTTTGGAATGACTGGGTACCCCCCAAAAAAAAAATACCCAAAAATCCAAGACCTTTAAAGGGAAAGCAGTTTTTTACCAAATTTTCCCTTTAATTATTAAAACGGGAAATTTTGGGTTTTTGGGGTTACCCCTTTAACATTTCCCCTTTAAACCAAAGTTTCCTAAAACCCAAAAAATTTATAAAACCTTTCCCCTATTGGGCCCCCCGCCCCGCCCCCAAGCCCCTTTTCCCCCCTTGTAAGGAACGGAAAAATGTAAAGGAAACCCCCCACTGTAGCAAAAACAAATTTCCCCCCCGACCTTTGTTAAAAATTTTGAAGTTTTGCCCCAAAACCCCAAAGGTTCAATTGAACATCCAAAAGTCAACGGGTTTTTTGAACTTAACTTTCCAAACCCCGGGAAATGGAGAAACCCCCCGGTTTTGGGGGAAAAAGGGCCAATAGTTTTGGGGGAAGTTTTGGGCCCGAATGATCCATTTTGGTGTTTGGGGGGAAAGGACCCCCAGGGGGGCGGGAAAAACTTTCGAAAGCCCTTCCAACCCTAAACCTTTAAAATTTTAAACCCTTCCCAAACCCTCCAAAGGGGAACCTAAGGGGAGAGGAAATGAATTTTTTCCCTTTTTGGAAAATTGAAAAGGTTAAGGGGGGTTTTGTTAAATTTTTTTTTGTGGGGAAACCCGGGGCCCCTTGTTTTTTTTACATTTTTTCCCCTTAAAAATTTTGGTTTTTCAATCTCCTTTTGTGCCCCTTTCCCCCTCGAAAGGGGCAGAGGTTTTTATTTCCCGTTTGGTTTAAAAGGAAAAAAAATTTTTAAAAAAAACCCAAATTTGGGACCCAAAAATTCGCCGGGTCCCAAAAAAATTTTTTATGTTCGGGGACCCCAAGTCTGTGGGGTGCAAAAAAAAGAAATTTTAACGGAAAATTTGGAAAAATTTTTAAATTTGCCCCGGGTTCAAAGGGGTGGAAAAACGCGAAAAAGATTTGTTTAAAGTTTCCCTTTTAAAAACTACCGTTTAAATTTTTCATCCCCTTAAAATCGAGTGTTGGGAATAATTTAAAATGCCTCGGGGCTTATTTTTCCGTTTTGGGATAACTGTTCACACCAAAAAATTCCCGGACCAGGGACCCGGTTTTTCAACTCAAACCAAAAGGGCCCCCCCGGCCCGGCAAATTTTTTTCGGGGGGGGGGGGGGGGGGGGGGGGGTTTTTTTTTTTTTTTTTTTTTTTTTTTTTTTTTTTTTTTAAACCCAAAATTTGGGTGTAAATTCAAAAAAAAAACCTTTTTTTAAAAGGCCCGGGACCGGGGCCCCAAAACCCCGGAAAAACCCCAAACCACGGACCGTCCCCCAAACCAGGCCCGGATTGGTTTGGGCCCCGGGTTTCCAAAAGGGGGGTTTTCCCTTTTTTGGGATCTAAGATGGCTGCTATGAACACTCCAAGATGATCTTAGAGGCGGAAAGTTACGAACGTTCGAACATCCAGCCCCAGACCTTCAGAGTGGAGACGGCGGTAGGCAGATTACGCGACGATGGTAGATTTAGCGAGTTTGCCTCTGCCCAAGCAGCTGATTCAGTTAAGGATGTGTCTGTCACTGGAGACTCAGAGGGTGCTGGGAGCACACTTTACAGATGCCTCCAGACTCTACGTTATCCGTTGAAGAGGTGTTAGATACTCTTCAACAGCACATCAAGGAATCCAGCAACGAGGCACTCCGATTTATCATATCTGGCAATATCTGGAAACGTTGCCCCGCGCTGCGCCGCGGGCGAGTTAGTTGACTCGGTGGCTCCCCCTTGTAAACCTGGCTGTCCGCTTGTCTTCCTTCATCAGTTCTCCCCATTAAAGGATCTACTGTTATTCATCGTCTTTGTGCCCTTCCCACTACTGTAAGGAGGCAGAGGATATGATGTCCCAGAATATGGCTATAATGAACAAATTTCAAAAATAACACCAGATTCGAGACCTACACAAAGATCGCCAGCTAGTGTTTATGTTCTGAGTGACCTCCAGCCGTCGTCGTCGCGTGAAAAAAAAACGAATAGCGAAATTTGAAACAGTTTATACTTGCAGATACAAAGCATGAAACAACGCTGAAACAGGCTAGATTATATAGTCATGATATAAACTACTGTGTATCATTTTCAGTGGCACATACAAAATCAGTAGTGATGCTATAATTCGTAATATATGGCGACTGGCGACATTATTACATCTGGCGACTAAAGGCTGATTCACACTATACGTAACGTGACCAGCACGTAACGTACCGGACCGGACCGGCAAAATATTCTTCAATGATAAACCATTGGTGTATTCACACCAGAGCGGACCGGCACCTGACCAACACGGACCGTCACCGGCAGTTGCCGGTCAAGATTCTCGGCGATAATATTTTACTGGTCCGTGCAGGTTTACGGTCCGGTCCGGAGCATGTCTGTGTTGAATAGTAGTCTAGTAAAAATTGGCCTTATAATGATTAAACTCGGAAAAACATATTATACTAATAAATTTGGTATCAAAAGAAGCGCAATTTTATATATCCAAAATCCTCTCAAAGTGTGTTTGGGGAAATTGTTTTGCAGCCAGTTAAGTAACAGGGGGTATTTTGTCAAAATACCCCTAACTTACACAAATTTCAGAATAAAACCAGGTTGAAAAATCATTTAAACTGCTAAATTCTTTAGCTTTTTAAGACGAAACTTTACATACATTAGATCTAATTGATTTCAAATAAGGTTTGAAAAGTTTGAATACCTATTGATGACGTCATTGTTGATGAAAGCGAAAGCTTCTGAATTCCACACTGTTTTGAAACCAAAAAAAATCACGAAGTTTGTCTTTATATTCGAAAACTAACACAAAAGAGATAGAATAAGTATCATATCATGTTTATAAACCTAAACATCAACAAACAAATTGCACTCTGACTCCAGAATTTCGAAAATGTTCAAATCCTCGGACATTTCATCGCCATCCATGTCGTCTTTTGCGTTGTTGCAATTTTTTTCCGTAACACTGACCACGCGCTGAGATACATCGTAATCCTGTTCTCCTACATGTGCATGCGTTCGTCCCACAAACGTTTTTCCCCATCAACTTGCAGTTGCATCTCACAAATTTCAATATCTTCTCGGGAGCTGGGGCCAAATCGGTCATGACTGGCTCGTACATTCCATGCTGAAGCTACCAACCCCAGTCTTCTGCCGGTAATGTGACGCTCATCAGTGATTTCCACTCAATGACTTGCAGATGAACACGAAGGGAATGAAAATAGGCTGCTCTTTCTGTTGGTGGTAGACTCTGTGGTTTTATGGTAGTAGTTGCTGTTGCTGCAAAGCGCATGAATGCGTTGTAACGATGTTCGAAAAGATAATTTCCATCATTCCCCTTGTATCTAGGAAAGAACAAAAAATTCTCTCAGGAAAAGCTTCCCCATAAACAATGCTATTTCCATGAGTTCAAATTACGTATTGAAACACTGATAATGCTACTGATGAACAATTCGTGCTTTTTACTTACCAATTCACAAAAAGTCTGAACCCAGCATTGCCAATTTCGTCTGCTGAAGCCGTATCATCTTCGAATATCTCAGCAATCTTGTGATAATCTTCAATATCTTTCTGCTGAAACTTCTTCAGAAGTGAAGTCTTTCCTGTGAACGTTTTACATATAAGAATTAGACACATGCAAAGTAAATATCAGATATTTCAACTGAAGCTGCTACAAAAAGTATTTTATTGGGTGTAATTCGTTTCTAGTGCAGGATGTCTCAACTGAAATGTATTAAGTGGGAATCAGACAACTTAATAACATTGCCTACCTTGACCATAAATCGCTGATGTCGTATCACAACCAGACCAGGCATGGATGGAAAAAAAATGTCTTGTGACCAAACCTCCTGCTGATGACACCAAGCTTGCAATGTCCCAACATTCGTATTGCTTCTTGCCAGCGTCTGACAGCATGAAGATGTTCATGTGAGCTTCCCAGTGGAACATCAACAGTACAAGAATATCAGTGTCGTTTGCCACCACTGTCACCGGCCTTTTGTCCTCTTTTGAAGCATATTCTAATGCAGCCAGAACAATCTGAGTGTGTCATCAATGCTTTGTCATCATGACCTTCATCTTTTAGGGCTTTTGTCAGTAATGAAATATACTGTGACTTATTTTTGGAATTCTTAAGAAAAGCTTCCTGGTTGCATGTAGGTTTGTTCTGCAATGCAACAGTAACATTAGCAGATATCTTCCCTACTCTCCTTTTGTGTTCATGATCTTTGATGCAAGGACCATTGTCATAGCCATCAAAAACCACGCAAGATAGACCATACTTGCCATTGACAAACTACACATAATGCTTGATGATGATTTCGTATGTGCTTTTAGGTGGCCACTTCACCTTATGCAGCAGTGTGCCTCCGTCAAGTACATGAAATGATGAGACTGGTGGTGTGGCTGCTGAAACATCCTGCTTAATGGCTCTACCTAAAGCTGACTTGTTTGGTTTCCGCATCATTCCGTGGTCAAATAGTGACGTAGGTATTGGTGTCAACTCGTACTTAAAACATTCTTTCATATCACCATCTCTCTCCACGAGCACCAACAAGCGCGAAAATAGTAGCATCGGATCGACATGGATTTTGTCTTTCTCAAATTGCACCCCATTCTTCAAATACTTTAGTGTACGTATCTGGTCTTTACGTTTGATCTTTACTCTTGAGAAAGGCACTTCATCAAGCTGTCTTTGAATAGCTTTCCTACTTGTTCAGCATCATCACAGTTGATTTGGTCTTCTTTAGTAACAGTCAATCCTGTGGAGATGCTCTTGAGAAAAGGTTCTTCTTCGTTGAATGGATTGTTTCTTGCTAGCCAATCTTTCAATTTTGCAAGAT
>JACEEZ010021929.1:50000-53962 GCA_016584305.1 Chionoecetes opilio
TTCACCCTTTTTAATAAGGGATAGCCCCATGAAAAAAGGGAGAAAATTTAGGGGCTTTTTATAAAGAAGGGATAGCAATTTTAAATGGAATGAAAAAGTTGACGGGTTTAAAAATTTGATTTTTAAAGGGCATAAAAAAGGTTTTTTCCCATTGATTCATTGCATCAGAAGTTGGGGTGCTCATCTCTGGGCATTAGCCCTTAGAGCCTTTTGGGGGGTGAGAACCCTTTTCCCCCGGGACCCCGGGTTTAGTGTACCCCCGGGGTTACCACAGTTCCCCTCCCCGGGTTTTCCCCCCGGGTACCCTTTTTATAAACCCCCAAAGGGGAAGGAAGAACAGCTGGGTTTAGGCTGTTCACCGACTTGTTTTGGGCCCCCGGGATCAAACCGGGGCCCCCGCGTTTTCCGTAGCCAGGCACGCTAGCCACTGCCCCACGGAGGCGACATCTCTTACTTTGCTCCCGGGGTAAAACCAAAACACCTCTACTCAGGTGGGTCCCCAGAAAAGCAACAAGCAATAGAAAAGCTTTTTTGAAAAAAAAGAAAAGAAAAAGAGGACCCCCAAACGGAGAGAGTAAAACTAATTAGTAGGGTGAAGGGTTTTTTTCAAATTAAGAAAAGGTACAAAAAGTTTTAGTGTGGCTTTCCCCAAAATGGTCAGGAAAAAACGGGGAGGGTGCTGCACCAGTTGCTCAGGAAAAAGGGAAGGGGCAAAGTCGGGAAAGGGTTATTCACCAGGTTGGGGCTTGAAAGAGAATGCTAGCCAAAGTTTTTGGTAAACCCTTGTATCCCAAAAAATGGAAAATTCAGCAAAAAGAAAGTGTGTTTTTAAAATTTACTCCATTTTTTTTTTGTTTTAAAATTTGGGGGACAGAGGTTTCTTCCCGGGGTTACTCTCACAATGTGGGAGAATGTAAAGGCAGCAATACAATTAAATTTTTTATGCAATATTTTTTGCTTCCGTGTCAGTACAATGTTTTTTTGTTCAGGGGTTGCATAAATTTAGGTTTTCTCTGGGAAAGCACACAAACCACTCTCTTTCTCTAATCCTAAAGCAAGTAAACCTTGGTTTAACTACTTTGTTCTCGTGCTGTCCAAGATTTGGGGGGTTCTAGACGGGGACCCCCTAACCATCCCCTCTTCTGAAACTTTAAAAGTCCCTTATATTTTCTTTCCCGTAATCAATTGGGAAAAACCCAAATTACTTTGGAAAAAATCCTTTCGTGACCCCTGGGAAACCCAGCCAAAACCATTTAAAATATTTTTCTTCATCTTTTTCCCCCCTATGCCCTTTTTCTAGATTGCTCCACAGCTGTCTTTACTGCCAAAATATGTGAATACAAATTTTGAATTTTTTAAAAGATAAAAGATGAAACTTGGGGACACAGATAGGGCATGCCTATGGGGAAAATATTTTGGGGATGGGGCCCTCGGCGATTTTTCCCTGGGGACGCAATTGGGGGGCCATTTTCCCCGATGGCCGCCATCACTTTTTTTGCCCCCCCTGAAATGTTTGCTAAACTCTATTGTATGATAAATAAAACGATTTTTTGGGATTATGTTTACTTACCAATAGGTTTTTAAAGTCTAAAATTGGGAGATAATTCCAAATTATTCCCTTTCCCAGAAATCAAGTCTGTTTCAAAGTCCCTGCAGACACAAAGTGCAGTTTCACTGGGAGAGCCCGCGTTCCGAAATTTTCAGTGGGCCTCTTCAGCCCTTCTTGCAAAACCCCAACGAATGAGTTCCTTACAAAAACCCTTTCGTGGGTTCTGGTAAGGGGGTTTTCCAGCATATTTCGTTGGGTCCTGGCCTTGTTTCCCCCCCCATTTTAAATTTTTAGATGGGAAACTCTGGAGCTGCGTCATCATCTTTGCCCAGCATGACCAGCATGGTAGGGCAGCCCCTTGTGTGCTGGATGATGCAGCCCGTTTATTAGGGGACCCCTATTGCTTTCCTTTCCCGGGTTTAACAGTTTTCCCTTTCCCTTTCCCCTTTTTGAGAAAACTCCTGCTACTTGGGACGGGCCCCCTAAAACCACAAACGTTCCAAATGGTCCCAGCCATTCTTTTTATTTTACTTTGGGCTTTTGGGTCTAAAACAGCCAAGGCATAGAAGCTTTGGGGGGGCATTTCCATATGTGTTCCATTGGCCCCCCCTTGCCCCCGCCCCCAAAAAAGGACACCGGGGTCGGACCCCTTTAAAAGGGATGGAAGAGGGGAAAATTGGCAATGCCAAAACACGATCAGGACCAAGTGCTCTGGCTATCTCATGAGCGGCGATGACTTGAAGCTCTTTCCAGCACCAAAGGTAATCCACAGTTCAGAGATGATGAGGCGCTGGGGCTGAATTTATAGCCAGAACTACAACGTCTGTGTCAACTGTGCGTATTGACACTTTGTTATGCTCTTGCCGAACAGCAATCTTCTAGGTGGAGCATAATGCGAGTGTCGGCCTCTTCATGGGTGCATGGAGCTAGCCCCAAAAATCTTGGCGATTTATGCAAGTAAAATCAGTATGGTGTGTGGTGATGACCTTTTTTGTCATTTTCCCAAACTGTCCATCCCCCTGCAACATTCTTTGCAAGAAGGAGAACAACTCAGTCTTATTGTCACTGATGCGTGGGAAACCCCTGCCAGTTTCCAGACACTGCACTTGATGGCTCGACCGTCTCCTAAATCCCTTTCCTCTCTTGCTACGGGTGCCAGCCTTCAAACTTTGAGGGATGTATACATCCCCGATAATGTCTAATCTGGTTACGTGCTGAAGCTGGGGAAGTGATGTACGGCATGAAAAATCATTGACCAAAATTTCTGGAACGTCTTTGCAGTCCCAGGTCGAAAGCATGTTGACGAGGGAGCTCCATCAAAGATGGTGACCTCCACTGTAGACTGGGGACATTCCCTTTCACAGTAGTAAAATCTTCCAAGCAGGGTAAAAAGTCACTCTTCGTTCCGTTCTCATGACCCCATCTGTGACAGTGCTGGTGGCCAGGCCTGATTTTTGTGCTGGGAAAAACTCGTACAGATCACTATTGCGCAGTGTTGTAGGTCTCGAGACCGGTCTCGAGACCAGTTTGATGTGGTCTTGGTCTTGGTCTTGGTCTCGTTCGATGTGGTCTTGGTCCTGATCTTGGTCTCGAAGCTACTGGTCTCGGAGTTTGGCTCGAGACCAGGGTTAAAAAGTGCATCGCGGTGTGGGGAAGGTCGGAATTTTATTATCATACACGGAGAAAACTCATGGCTGTTTCGATTCACGGCGCGCCCATACAGCGTTGGACTGTCTATAGATAATGCGTGACTAGCTCTACGGTTATGATGCATGAGCTGAGCCCTGCGAGCGCTGATAGAATGCGTGCGTGCGAATGTTTGCAGCTCTGTTCACCCCCGTGTACTTTATGTATGTGTAGGCCTATGCAACCCCGCTGTGGGGAGTCACCTTGTCGTGGTGGCGGGGCTTGAAGCGTGGTCGACGGCGCCACCTACTCTGGCGGCCTGCCTGCCATTGTTGGGTTCGGTGGCCGTCGGCCTCGTGGACCAAGCGCTCCCCCTTCGTCACTGGGAGGTGGGGCCTTCCGGTGATGTCGCCTTTATGCTTCCTCCCCCTTTCTCTCCTTTCTTAGGGCGATTCTAGGCCCGGTGAGACCCTTCTCTTCCGTCTCACGCTTCTTCTTCCTTTTAAACTTCACGCTCCGCTCCCCACGTGTTTGCCGTGCGTGGCATCCCGTATATTCCCCGCCGCCCCCTCCCATCAGGGAGTTGAGTCCCACCGCGGGCGGGTTTTAGTTCCCTTCGGTGGACAACCGCTCTTTTTTAGGGGGTTGGGGTAAGACGGGAGGTCCAGTGTGGCCCCGCTGGATCAATCGGCTGGTCATGCGTTGGCTAGGCCAAGCGAGTTTCCTGGTGGGCACCGCTCGTCCCGCGGTGCCACACACACTAGCAACCGAAGCGTAATTTCCCCGC
>JACEEZ010021931.1:2500-19578 GCA_016584305.1 Chionoecetes opilio
CCAGTTTTCACTGGGGCTTGGGGATTGCCTACCAGGGGAAATGACCCCCCCTCCCAGGCATGAAGTAAATACAAGATGTGTTTTCGAATACACTAAACATTCAAGTTCCTATAAATAAAAATATACTAAAAATATTATGAATGAAATATTGTAGGATCAGCCCCTTCAGGGCGATCAAAGAGGATAGGAAAAGGAAAAAAAAAGGGGAGGCACCATCCCCCCCTAAACATCCCCCCTCGACGACTGTCTTAAATTTTTAAATCCCGCTGCAGCGCTTTCTGTTATCTTCTACCGTTTTTTTTCAGCTCACTGCTTTTTAACCCTGCTAATGCATGCCTCCCCCCTCCCGCCCTCGCTGCAAAAGATTTCACTCATGCTCATCCCTATTCTGTCCATTTTCCTAATGCAAGAGAAATCAGTATCTTTACCTTACCCTTTCATGGTAAACTCTGGAACTATTTTTCCTGTTTCTATTTTTCCACCTTCCCGACTTAAAATTTTCAAAAAAAGAGAAACAAACCCTCCAGAGCTAAATTGGGCCCAAAACCCCTTTTTTTTTTTTCTTTTTTTTTTTCTCTTACCCCCTTCTTTATGGGGATGGCAAAAAGCGGGTTTTGGTTACCCCCTTTTTGTTGTGCCCTTGGGCCGCCCTTTTTGTGTGTAACAATTCCCCATAAATTTGCATTATACTACATCTTCCCAAAATTTTGACAAGATTTTCCCAAGCACTCATCAGGACGTGGGTGTGGGCCCGCATTTTACCCAGTACTTACCACGTAGGAAAGGGGGCCCCCTGTGGGAGGCAATCCCCATCATGTATTTTGTTGCCATCTTTGAATGACACGTAGCGTTTTCAGACGTGGGGGTCACTTTTGGGCATTGACGGAGGCGGGAAACCCCAAGCTCTCCTGCAACGAAGGGACGGGTGGAGCCCGTTAGAGGTGCCGGTGAGTGGGGTTGTCTGCATGGGGAACACCTTATGCTGCGGGGAGGAAGAGCGGCGTGGGGGGGCTTTGGGGTCAAGCCTCTCAAAAAAGGGTGTTTCCCCTAACACTGGATCAGGGGTGCTGTTTGCTGATGCTGTTTATGCCTGGTAAGTGGCGCGGGAGTGTGGGGTGAAGTGGCGCATGTTCAGGCTAAAGGGGCAGCGGGTGGGTGAGGGTGAATGGCAGCGGTGTGTCAGGGTGAAGTGGCAGCAGGTGTGTGGGGGTCAAGTGGCAGGGGTTTGGGTCAAGGGGCAGCGGGTTTGGTCAGGTCAAGTGGCAGCAGGTGTGTCAGGTTGAGGGGGCAGCGGGTGTGTGGGGGTGAAGGGGAGCAGGGTGTCAGGGCAAGTGGCGCGGGTATGTCGGCTAAGTGGCAGAGTTGTCAGGGGTTTAAAGGGCAGCAGGTGATGGGGGTGAAGGGGCAGCAGGTGTGTCTGGCTAAAAGTGGCAGCAGGTTGTGGGGGGGTGAAGTCAGCAGGGTGTCAGGTGAAGGGGCAGCGGTGGTGAGAGTAAAGTGGCGCAGGTTGTCAGGGTAAAAGTGGCAGCAGGTTTGTGGGGGTCAAGGGCAGCAGGTTGTCAGGGCCCCAAGTGGCAGCAGGTGTGTCGGGCAAGTGGCAGCAGGTGTGTCGGGCCCAAGTGGAGCAGGGTGTGGGGGTTAAAGTGGAGCGGTTTTCAGTGAAGTGGCAGCAAGTGTGAGGGTGAAGTGGCAGGGGTGTGTCAGGGTAAAAGGGGCAGAGGTGTGGAGGGTGAATGGCAGCAGGGGTCAGGGTAAGTGGCAGGGGTGTGTCGGGTAAAGGGCAGCAGGTGTGTCAGGGTCAAGTGGAGAGGGTGTCGGGGTCAAGTGGCAGCGGTGTGTCAGGGTCAAGGGGCAGCGGGGGTTGTCAGGGTCAAGTGGCAGCGGTTTTTCAGGGCAAGTGGCAGCAGGTGTGTCGGGTCAAGTGGAGCGGGGTGTGGAGGGTGAAGGCAGCGGGTGTTCAGGGTGAAGTGGTAGCAGATGTGTCAGGGTGAAGGGGCAGCAGGGTGCGCAGGGTGAAGGGGCGGGAAAGAGGCAGCAGGCGTTTTAAGTTGCTACATAGACCTCTTTAATGTGAAAAAAACAAACTTTATATTATAATATTTAAATTTTTTTTACTTTACATGGGACTGAGGGAATGAGCAAGAAAAGTCCCATTTTTGGCCTCACTCCCCTTCTTACACTCCTCTTGGTTCTTCTTTTTTTTACACTGCCCCCCCCACCGGTACATACACCTGTAAACCCCCCGAGGTGCGAAAAACATATGGACAGGTCTGAGCACAGTTGGCGCCCATTTGCCTCTAAGCACCCTGCACACAAAAAGCCCCCAAAATCACAAAAAGGAAATAAGGAGTGAAGATGGAACCAGTCACATGCAG
Source organism: Chionoecetes opilio (assembly GCA_016584305.1). NCBI lineage: Eukaryota > Metazoa > Arthropoda > Malacostraca > Decapoda > Majidae > Chionoecetes > Chionoecetes opilio. The sequence goes on from JACEEZ010021931.1 coordinate 4,876, forward strand.
TAATTGGATATCAACCTCCCCTCATATGGCAAAAAAAGCGTCAAAACGTACCATCGACCAGTAACTTTTGATGCAAATTTGTCAAAAGTATTAAATGAAAAATAATAGAGATTTTTGTGACGGGGGGTTTAAAAAAAAACAAAAGAAAACCTTTTTTGCTTTTTGCAGGGTGAATAAGTGTGAAATTTTGAGGGCGATAAAGTGAATCAAAAGGGAAAATTACTCGATTATAATTTTATTTTTTTTACTAATGCAAAATTTATAGGGTGCAAATTTCATTTATCAAAAAACGAAATAACAAGGGAAAGTAAAAAAATTTCATTCTATTGAATGCTCCATATAAAATTTTTCCCTATAAAATATTAAAGGGCCCCGAAGATTTTAAACCCCTGAGACCCAGAAGTAATTCCATTGTAATTTGGGGTCCCTTTCGACGATTTTTTGTAAATTAAGAAATTTTTTTATAGATATGACCTGTTTAGTATCCCTTTTGACAAATAATTTAGTATATACAGTTATTTTTCGAAATTTTTATGGCTAAAAACAGACAATTGTTTAAGCAGAGGAAAGATCGGGTGTGAAGGGGTTTTGGTGAATATTAAGTTCAGTTTTTTCTTTAGTCTCATAGGGCTTTTCTTGTGTTTTTTTACTGTTTTTCTTTTGAAATATTATAGAACAAAAATTTACGAAGAAACAGTATAAAATTTTAACTGAAACCTAGGAAGGAAATGTAATGATTTTTTCGAAACACTTTTTTACCTTTCCCGTAGCCCCCACGGGTCTGGGGGTTGGCGCGAGCACCAGAAAACAAGCCCGGTAACATAGTTTTTGGATTACCCCATGTTTAGCATTTGTATTACTTCCCCCCGGAATGACCAGGGACAGGGCAGGGAAGTGACCTATTTGGTGGGGACGGGGGTGTGCTTTCCTACCAATGGCCCATGAATACTTAATGCTTTACATTTTTAAAAAAGTTGTACATTATTTTTGGGTTTTTAATTCATTAAAAAAAAAAAATAAAAAAATGGGATTTTCTTTTCATAACTACATTTCCCTGAAAAAAAAAAAAAAACATGTGCCCACTCCCCTGCTTACCCCACGTCCCTTTCACTGGGCTGTGAAGCCCAGTTCAAAGCCTCGGTCATCAAGCTTTGGGGAAAATTACTGTTGAAAAAGATAGAACATCTTTGCTGGAAGGGAATGAGCAGAGATTTCATCTTTCCAATTTTGTTTGAAAAGAGTTTGGCGGGACAAGTGTTTTGTTGTCCAGTTGGCAGGAAATGTGTACTTGTTTCACAGTTTGGCAGGACAATAAACTTGTGTCACATTTGGGGCAGGAAAAAGTTATTGTGCACAGTTTGGCAGGACAATGTGTCTTGTGTCACATTTTGCAGGACAATCTTACTTGTGTCACGTTTGGCAGGACTACTTTTTTGGTCAAGTTTGGCGGGACAATTTTTACTTGTGTACTTTTGGCGGGAAAAACCCTACTTGGTCACATTTTGGCGGGAAAATACATATTTGTTCCAGTTTGGCAGAAAATACTATTGTGTCACAGTTTGGGGCAGGAAAATACATACTGTGCAAGTTGCAGGACAATAAATACTTGTGCACTTTTGGCAGGAAAATACTACTTTGTCACGTTTGGCAGGACAAACATACTTAAAACAAAAGAAAATAATGAGGCTTCAAGAGGCGTGAAACCTACAGGGAGGTAGTTCCTGAAAAATTTTTTCCTATAGTACTTATCCACATTTGGCAGGACAATACGTACTTTTGTCGCATCGCTCGCCGGGGTATCCCGGGGCAAGTGCAGCCCAGGGGGGTGCCCACACAAAAACTGGCAGAGGGAACGATCCTACATACAGGGAGCAGTTACCTCCAATGGGGTCTTTGGGGCAGACTTCAGAGAGAAAAAGAGAAAATTTAGCAAAAACCACCATTGCACTCTATATTTATGTGGCCCCCTTCACCCTTCTCCCTGCCTCCCGTCACCCTTCACCCCCCCCTCCCGCCTGCTGTCACCCCTTCACCACCCCCCAACCCCCTTTCCCCCCTCCTCCTGCCTGTGTCACCCCTTCCCCATCCCCACCCCACCCTCCCCTCCTGCTTTTCCCCCCCTTCACCATCCCACACCCTTCACCCCTACCCCCCCAAGCTCACCTGTCTGGCAGCGGCGTCCCGTACCCCGGGGGGACACAACACTCGCCGCCCCCTTTGCTTCCAACCCACCCACCGTTAGACAGTCCGGGCACCATTTCAAACAGTGCAATCCATAAGGGTGCTCCGGACCTCTGGGGGAAACACAAAGCTGCACTCACCCCCTCCAACCCCGTGATGTTCAAGCAAATGGGGCTATCATCTCATCATCTTTTTGTTAAAATCCGATTTTCCCCTAAATCTTTAAAGAGGGTTTGCGGTCGATGTACGCTTCCAAGATTGCGAGTTCATCGTTAAATTGTGGCTGATTTTACGCCCCGGATGCTTTTCCTGACGGGGCAACCAGTTTTCAGTGCGGGACTGTAGAAAATAAAAACTATACAATAACCCCCATGAAAAATACAGGCTCTGGGGGTACTATGATGTTTACTTAATCATAAAATGTTTTTTTTCACATTTAGCACTTAAATTAAAAATGGCTGGGAAAGTTTTGGGTTACAAATATTTTAATTTTTGTAAGATGAAATGTAAGAACGTTTTTTCCAAAAAAAAAGTCCCAAAATTAACCAGGGGGGTCTAAAACGTGGGTGCATTTTGTACGCTGGCAAATACGGGACTTGTTCCTGAGGAACGGAAACCATTACAACCTCACCTCGCACCAGGAGAGAAAACACTTGTACTCTTTTGAACCAGATGTGGGGGAAGTGACGGGCGGGCAGATTCCTTGATGACTTGTAACCAGATCCATTGAGCGGTGTGATGGAATGGAAAAAAATCGTTGGGTTGATCAGTGTTCCCATTCCCTGCAAATTTGCCAAGGTTCCCTTTCCCACCAAAAAACTTTCCGGGGGGGGATGTGAGGAGGGGCAGCCGGAGGGCTTCATCCTTGTTAGGGGGATGCTGAGGCGTGACGGAGAGTGTTGGCAGGCAGAAAGCAAACCCGTGAGAGAAGGAGAGAGAGGGAAAAAAAAAAGAGGGAAAAAGGGGAAAAGAGAGGAGAGAGAGAGAGAGAAGGAAAAGAGAGAGAGGAGAGAGAAGAGAGAGGAGAGGGGAAGAAGAGAGAGGAGGGAGAAGAGAGAGAGAGAGAGAGAGAGAGAGAGAGGAGAGAGAGAGAAGGGGAAAGAGAGAGAGGGGCGTGTGTGTGGCAGGTGTAAACGTTGATAAGGTCGTAAGGGGCCCTTTGGGGTGTATGATGGGGCCGAGACAGCTTGGGTTTCTTCCCCCTGAACAAATCACCCCCAGGGCACTGGATTCCCGAGTTGTCCATGTCACTTTCTTGACGTGTCTGCAAAACACCCGACGTGACCACACTGCCAGGGGCCCCCGTCAATAAGGGGGCTTCCTTCCATAAGGGATTATATAGATACAGTGCTGAAAAAACTTATTTCCTAGACTATTTCCAAATTAAAAGTTTGAATTCCTTTGACATTTAAACTTTATAAGGCTACATATGTACCGTAATTAAAACCAAAAAAGTTGGCAAGGGTGCTCAAACACCCTCCCTTGGGGGGCAAACCCTCTATAAAGGAAAAAATTTCAACCCCGGAAATTAGGATAAAAAATCCCAAAATGTTTTGAAAGCATTCCTGCACCCTATAATGGACTTATTTTTTATATTGTTATTGGTTTTTGCACGGGGGTGATAAATAGTAAAATATAGTGAAGAGGTGGTGTTAGGCGATCGGGGGCAGAGGGTTCCTGCGTTATAACAACAACATCATGACCTTCCCCATTCAACGCACGAGTTAAAAAAAAAAATTTTCGGGAAAAATTTGCCTAAGCGAAACAATTTATCCCCTTGATTTTCATTACACTGGAAATCCCAAATGCACAGCTTTAGGAGTACGTAATTCTTCACTCTAAATCTCCACCGATAGCATGGCTCATAACCTCAGCCCAGACATCTTCCTTTGGTTATCTCCTTTCAAGACAACAATTCAGACCCTAATATGTATCCTTGAATCAATTTTTTAATTTTGCATTGGTTCTCACAACTTTCTTCTTTTGAGGATCTTTTAGCTTTAAAGTCCTTGCTTGCCTTCAGTCCGTAGAAGAAAAACCCGGGTACTACTTCCCATATAGCAAAAGGGCCTCCTGCTGTTACCTGTACATCAGTGGGGGACACAACGTCAGTATCATTGGGCACCACGGAAGGGTTGAGGTCGTGGCGGAGGTCACTTGTCTGAGGAAGCAGACCCAGGGTTTTGGGGGTATCCTTTCCGATATTTCTGGTACTGAGACGAGGCCCTCCCGCCCGTCCCACAGAGCCCGTTACCCCTTCTCCCCGCCCCTGCAAAGGGGAAAAAAAATTAAAAAAAAAAACCAAAACCTAAAAAAAATTAAAATTTTCAGAAACTACCCCGAGTAGGTCCACGGCCTCTTTCGCTTCTTTTTTTCTCCTGTTTTTTATTCTTAAGTAAAACTAAAGTCATTAGTATTATCAATAAAGGGATAACGTGGTAGCCCACAGTGTTTTTTCCTCCCCAGCCATCACCATGTCACACCTCTGTCACTTCTCCCTAGTGGGGGAGGCTGTCTGCCTGGACCCCGTTTTACAGGAAACCTTTGGGGCCATTCCTTTTTGGACCCTTTTCTTCCCTTTTATCCAGGCACTCGTGGTCTTTTGAAAAAACCTTTTCTGGCCCCACTCAACAATGTTCCTTGGGACCTGGTTAGCCAGCCCATATTGGGCATCACGTCCAGGGAGAGAACCCGGGGGGCAATATAATAGAGGGGGGAATCATACTACAGGACACATCCATGAATTAAAAATTTTGGAATACAATGGGAACAAAGATGGACTGATTGTGTACCCTTGGAAATTTTGAATAATGCTGTTAACAAAAACCTTCCCTCTGTCCTTGTAAAATAAGCCTTAAAGTGACCCCAACAAAAACACACTACACAAGGTGCTCAGCCCAGCTTCTAAATTGGGCCTAAAAACGGCGTGCGTGGTGTGTTGTGTCTGGTCTTTCCCGTGGGAGGCACCCCCCCCCCGGCCCCCCCATCTTTCCTATTTCCCCCCTCGCTCTACCTTCATAACTGTTTTTCATAAAAACCTGAACCATTGGGATGTCATACAACCCACCTTTTCCTTTATACCCTTTTAACTATTTTGTCGTTATCGATGCAGTGAGATGGGTCTCCACGTTACCAGACCGCTTCTCCTCCTCCTTGATCCAGTGCAGGAGACATTTAGTTTGGAGCTGGGGTTTTCTTTGGGGTTGGGGGTTGGTCTGGATATTGGCCAGCCAGGCATCCAAGTTTCATGAGGTGTCGGGGGAGACACCCCTCATGTTTCTTAGTTTTGTTGGGATGCAGTTGAATAGTCCCCTTGTAGCATGAAAGGGGAAGCTGTGGTGTGTCAGGTTCTAAAACTCTTTAATGTCCCGGGGGGTGACCGTGCACCCCCTGGGGCCCCTCCTGGGGTGCATGTTTTCCCCCATTGTGTTTGGTACCCTCTTTTCCAAAATTTTCAAAACTAAAGACGACTATTTCCTTGCGTTCTGAAACGAAAACAGGTGCAGTGTCCTGAGTCTCTCCCCGTAATTTAGGGGTTCAACTGTGGATCTTGTTTGTGAAAATTTTTGGGGAGCTTCTGGTGCAGTAAATTTTCGGATATTTTTTGTGATTTTTTGGTGTTTTTATGTATTGGATATTTTGTGTGGTGACCAGACTGACAGCAGTATTTAGGCTTTGGGAGCCCAGGGACTTCCAAAAAGTCACATACCGTACACTCCCGGGTTTTAAGGTCCCAGGATCCAGCCCGATAGCTGCCTTGCTTTTTTGTTTTTAATACATGTGGTCAGAAAAGGGAGCTCATTTTCATGTTAACACCCCCAAATTTTAACTACCTCCCTTTGGGTATTTTTTGTTTGGGGCAATATTTTTTGTTGAGGGATTTTTTTCAACTCGGGGTTTCCCTACCCTTAACAACTGAAAAATTTTCTCCCTTTAGAAAAACCATATTATTCCTATCGCCCAGTCTAAGATTTTACTACGTCTTTTTGGAGTAGCGAGCATCTGGTTGTGCCAATTTATTTTTTGTATTCTTGGGGTGGGCAAAGGCGTAGCGGTTGATTCTTGTGTGGTGGCAAAAGGGTGTAGCGGTTTTATTTTTGTGTGGGGGGCAAAAGGCTTTTACGGTTGTATTATTGTGGGGGGGCAAAAGGGGTACGGTTGTATTTTTGGGTTTATGGGCAAAGGCGTAGCGGTTGATTCTTGTGTGGTGGCAAAGGTGTACGGTTGTGTTGCCAGATCTTGATCTCATCCCCTATCATAATGAGGGAAAAGCAGGGGGCCTAGACCCGAGCCTGAGGGGCCCCGTTACAAAACCCGCTGGGATCTGATAGCTCCCCCTTCCACCCCCCCACTCGTTTTTTCTCTGTCGAAAAGGGAAACTATGAGCCATTCTCCGAGCTTGCCACTTTTCCCCAGCTTTTTTTTCTTGCGGAGAGAATCCCGTGGGCAAACTTATCAAAAGCTTTGGGGAAGTCGAGATATATGAATCCAACTTCGGCTATATGGGCTGTATATTGGGCATGATAGGCATATGGGCTATAATTTGCCTACTTGGCTATATGGGGCATAAGGCACGCTACCTAAACCGATCCCCCCCCGGTTTTATTGTAAGAGACAACCCGGGTGGAGGAGGGCCCAAAGGGGGCAACCACAAGGTCGTTGGGGCAAGTTGATGTTCCTTCGAGAGTTTCTTTGGGATGGGGGAAAGGGGGCCTGCATGGGGACCAGGGGCGTTTTAGGATCTTAAAAATTGGGGCTTGAATGCCAAGAGATCTTTAAATTTTTTCGGATAATTTGCGATTTTTTATGAGTAAATGATATAAATGTGAGCACTTGCTCTACCCCAAAAAGGCCCCCCGGGAATTTGTTAGGATAACTTTCGAAACATGAAATTTAAAAAAAAATTAAAACAATCGAGTTGGAGTTCAACTTTTTTATTATTTTTTTCATCAGAAGTTAAACCCTTTGGGAAAAAAGCTTTTGGGGTGTGAAGCTTATATATTTGTATATTCTCAAAGCTTTGCTCAATACAGAAAACTGACCAACCCTTTTTTATAACTACTTTTTTTTTACTCACAAGGGTGGCCCAAAGATACACAAAAATTCACTTGAAAAAAAAGCAATTCGAAAAAAAAGCACTTAAAAAAAAAACAAATTTGAAGGGAAAAAGCCTAAGAAAAATGTACTTTAAAAAAATGCACTTTTGAAAAAAAAAGCACTATGAAAAAAATGCACTTTGAAAAAAAACACTTCGAAAAAATGCACTTTGAAAAAAAAAACACTTCGAAAAAAATGCACTTCGAAAAAAATACACTTCGAAAAAATCACTTCGGAAAAAAATCACTTTGAAAAAAAAGCACTTGAAAAAAATGCATTCGAAAAAAGCACTTCGAAAAAAAAAGCACTTCGAAAAAATACACTTCGAAAAAAAAAACCTTCAAAAAAAAAGCACTTCGAAAAAAAAGCCTTCAAAAAAAGCATTCAAAAAAAAACACTTCCCAAAAAAAGGCATAAAAAAAATGTATTAAAAAAAAAGCACTTTGAAAAAAAAGCACTTAGAAAAAATTGCACTTTGTTAAATCTGTGTTTGTCTTTTTGGTGTTCCTTCACACCATTTTCCTCTGTTTTCTCCACCTCTCTCAGTCCTGCCCTAAAAAGGGATGCCATCAGCAACGCTAAGTAACATTGCCAAAATTTTAGTTTTTTACATAATTTTTGTTGGGCCCCAGCAGAGTTTATCTTATTTTAGTGAGGCAAAAAAAAAAAAAAAAAAAAAAAATAGAAAAAAAATGGTATTTGAGACCGGGGCTATTCATAAAACATTTGGGGGTACAGCCCCCAAAGCCCCGGCCAAATACGCCCCCAATGGGGACCCAATGATTGATTGTAGGGTTTTTAGGGTTTTATCAGTTTTCTTTTTGAAAAACTGCATGTAATTATGTTGGCCGTTAGAGAAAGAATCAGAGTTTCTGCTTTGCTGCCTGTCTTCCCTTTAGGTAGACAGATGCCTCCATGACTCCTCCCATCCTGTCTGCTTGAACAGGGTAAAGTTTTGCATTTGTTACCCTTAGCACCCCTAAAAACATTTTCTGGGGAGTATATGTTTGTGGCCCCGAAAAATTAAGCGAGCGTTTTGATGAGAGGGAGACGGGTGGAGCGAAATTTCTCTTTTGGGGGGTGGACAGCTGGTGTGTTAGGAGCTGGCGGGGAAGTCCGTGGATAGGCCACGTGTTGTACGAGTGGTACAAGGGAAGTATATTGTGTTTTGGGTGTGGCTTGAGTTGGTGATTGATTTGGGTGTATATTGAGAGGGTGGGTTTTGTGTGTGTGTTGGAGGGTATGGCGTCACGCAGTCAGTGATGGGTGGGGTTTTGTGTAGTTTTGACGGGTGTAAGCCTGAGGGTTGATGGTGTGTGCTTAACGGGGGGCTGTAGCGGGGTTTTGGGTTTGTGTATGTTTTGACGGGCGATAACCCTGAGGGTGTGATGGTGGTGCTTAACGGGGGCGTGTACCCGGGTGTGTGGTTTGTGTATGTTTTTGCTGGGGTGAGCATTAGCCGCTGAGGGTGTGCTTAATTTTGGGCGGTAGCCTGGTTTGGTGATGGATTTTGGTATTGGTGTTTGGGGGTTTGTTTTTGAGACATAAAAGGGGTTTCATAGTTTTATTTTTTTTATTCATGTATATATATGATTGTGAAATATATAATATTTTAAATAGAGAAGTGTCAATATTTGCCTGGTGGTTGTGAGAGTGGGGTTTCGGTTGTGAGAGGAGGTTGGTTGTGGAGTGAGGTTGGTTGTGAGAGTGGGTCGGGTTTTGAGATGAGGTGTGGGGAGTGAAAATCTAGTACCAACCACCCGGGCCCCGGGAGGACTTCTCTTAAGAGAGAAGTCAGCACATAGTTAGGTATTCACAATTTTTTACTGTGCATGTTTTGCAGCAAGGGCGCAGGTGGTGAAGTGTGGCTGGGGACGTAAAAAATTTTGGGGCCTGCCCGGGATCGAATTTTGATTTGTGTGTGTGACCAGTGGCCCCACGTGAAGCCATAGCCTCCCCTCCCAACCCTCCCAACCCTGCCCAACCCTGCCAAACCCTGCCACGTTAACTTGCCGGCTTACTATATCAGCTCCCCCAGTACTGTGGTAAGCTCTGTGCACTCCTATTTATGAGGGGGGAAAATGTGAGCGATTTTTATGGTTCATGTGAGGTGCATTACTGTATCTGTACCGGGGGGATTTAATAAAATTAGCAGAAAAATTTGGATAGATTTGATATCTGGGCTCAAGGAGGATATGCAGAAGAATTATGAAAAAAATTAATAGACTTGGTGTATTAAGAGAAGGCGGGATGAAGATGAAGGGAAAAAAGGGATGGATGAAAAGGGGAAAGACCCTGGGGGAAACAGGGGGTGAAGTGACTGATAGTGAGCAAGCATTATCAAGGGTGATTGAGGGAAATGGAGATAGGTTGCAGAGAGAGAAAAATGTGGCAGTGGGATAGAGTTGAAATAAAGTTGAAAAAAGTAAGGCAGAAGTTGAAAAAAGTAAGGTAGAGGTTGAAAAAGAAAAATTAGAACAGAGGCAGGGGGGCAAAAAAAGAAAATGGAAGTAGCAGTGGTGGTCACAGGGGAAGATCAAATGTGGAAAATTTCATTTTGTGCCAAAATTTGGGGAGGAGGAAGCAGAAAATTCTTTCTTCAATTGAAAAAGTGGAAATTTTGAGAGATTGGGCCTAGGATGAATGGGCTTATTGTACAGAAAAAAATTTAAAGGGCAAAGAAAGAAGGCTTTTGGGGTTTGAGTAAGGAAGTAGTGAATATGGGTTGTGAAGGAAGCAGATTACAAACTGTGAGAGTTGCCCCTGAGTCTATAACAGAGATTCAGAGTTTTAAAGAAAACCCCAAACTTACATATTTAGAAATGGCCAGAGAGTGTGTTTTTCAAATGTGATAAATGGTTGAAGGAAAAAAATGTAAATAAAAAGGAGGATTAAGGCATTTAATGATGTTAGAACTTTTAAAAAAAATTTAAAACCAGAGTTGAGGTTGAAATTATGAAGTTGATATAAAAGATGTGATGGAGGTGGACGTAAGGTGACCAATTTGGGGTGGCCTGGGGCTTTGTAATCAGGCAAGGGTAGACTTAGCCACCAGAGCTGGTCTGGTAACTCTGCTGGTTATGGGAGTAGAAAGGGGGAACAAAAATTTTCATTACAAGGTATCGCAAATGAAAAAATGCTAGGTACTCAAGAATTTAAAAATTAGTTTTGGAGGAAAATTTTTAAAAATCGAGCAGTATATTTCACCCCCTCCCAAGAATAATAATGTCGGTAATGCTCAAGGCAAGCAGTCCTTGATTAGATGTTAAAATGTGGTGAAGTTGGACCTAAGTATATTTTTTGGGGCAACCAACAAAGCTTGCCCCCAAATGTCAATTTTTGGGGTAAACAGGGACATAGGAAATTAAATGTTATAGGTATGAATTCAAAGGGGGCGGACGACGTGCCCAGGAGAGGATGTGTAGAGCACTTCCCAAAACAAATGTTAGCATGAAAAAAAGTTTTCCCTCAGTTGTTTTTAAACCCTTTTTTTAAAAAAGGGAAAAGATAAATTAGATGATGGTGCAGAGAGGAAATTGAAATTTTTGAGGGATACAGGTCCAATTTAATCTAGTACTTAAGAAACTGGGGGAAGGAGTGAGAAAATTTTTACGGGTGAGAATTTGAGGTTAAAGGGTATAGGATCGTGGAATAGTTTTTCCTATTTCAGGTGGCTAAGAGTGGTTCGTCACGGGAAAAGTGAAGGAGGGGGAGAATGAACCCAGAAACAGGTGTAGACATGCCCCTGGGAATGATTGGGGGGGAAACAGTAGTCCCTCCCCTGGCTTAGGAGAATCCTATAATTTGTCAGGATGACATTTAGAGCCTAAATAGAAGGTTAAAGGAAAGGTAGAGGAGAGTATACGTATCCAGAGTGTAGGGCAAGACTAAGGCCCAAACAAAAAGAGGAGAGTAGATGGTTTAAACCTCATTTTTTGATAGAGTGGAGTCCCCCAAAGGAGGTTGAAAAAGGTGAAAGGAGATGAGATTTAAAAGTGAGGCAGGGGGTTATTCAGATTTATTGGAGGAAGGAGATTTGCAAGTGCACAAAGGGAAAAGAGAGTCAAAATTTTGTGGAGTGAGGGGAGTAAGAAGAGGAGCTTCAGATGAGGATGGGGAAATTTTTGTGGAAATAAGTTTTAAGAGGAAGTGGGGCCACTGTAGCCCAGTAAAAGTCATTGGATGGTGAAGACTAAAAATTTTTGTTTCCCAGGAAGTATAGAGAGAAAGTTTTTTGAATTGGCAATGAAAATAATTGGGCGGTCATTTAGGTGTAAAAAAGACATTAAAAAAAAATAACAGTCATTTTTATTGGCCAGGATAAGAAGAGTGTAACGAATATTTAAAACTTGGCAAAGTATGCCAAGGGGTAGGGAAAAACCAAAACCAAACTAAGTGAAAGCACCCCGTGTCCATTCCTGTGGGGGGTGAGCCATTTTTAGAATATGCATTGATTTGTGGGTCCTTTCTTTCTTTAAGAGAGGAAAACCAGTATTTATTGACCATAAGTTATGGCTATAGTTCCCCGAAGCAATAGCATTGAGAAATCATGCTAAATTATTTTGAGAAAGGGTTTGGGGAAATTTTTTTTGTGGGTTTTGGACTTCCTAAAAAAAATACAATGGATCAGGGTAGTAACTTCACTTCAAAATTGTTGGTCAAGTGTTACAGGGGTTGAGAATAAATCAAAAATTACAAGTGCCCACCAACGCAGTCACAGGGGGGCTTAGAAGGTTTTTACCAGACACTCAAAAAAACTTGAGAAAAAAAAAGTATGGAATTGGGTAGGGTTTGGGATGAAAAATAGTTCCGTTGTTTTCAAAAAATTGGGGAATGAATTGAAGGGGGTAAAATTTTACTTTTATATAGTGTATTGTACTGTATTTGAGAAGGGGAGGAGCATCTAAAGTTGTTGGTTGAATATTTAGGAAATTGGTGGGAAATCCAAAGTGAAAACCCGATGAAAAAGTGATTTTGTGAAGGGTTCAGTGGATTTTTTAGGGTTTTAAAGGGTTTGGGAAAAGGGGAGGTGAGACCCCTTTAAGCCAAAGGAAAAGGGATTAGGATTTGCCTTCCCAACAAACAGGAAGGAGCGTTGAGATTTTTGGGGATGAGGGTTTTATAGGGGATTTTGTAGAAATTTTTCGGGATTGCACTGCCATTTAAACCCGGTGTTGGTAAAAAAGAAATTTTTTGGGGGAGCGAGCACGTGAAGAGGCTTTCAAGAAAAATTTAAAGGGTATTTTAGTTAATGCTCCCATATTGATTATCCCGATTTTGCAAGACATTTAAGTGTAGTGGTGCCAGGGTGTCTAATGTTGCAGGAGTATGATTTGGGGGTTACCCATGGAAAGGGAAAGGGTAAGTGAAGCAGCCTCTTTCCGAGTTTCCCGTAAGCTGTGAGCCCTCTTTGAGAGAAATCACATCTTTACTGGAAGGGGGGTGTTTTCCTTAGCACCCCCAAAAAAAATTTTCTGTGGAGTCATATGTTGTGGGCCCCTAAATAAGCGAGGTTTGATGAGAGGGGGAAACGGGTGGAGCGAAATTCCTTTTGGGTGACAGCTGGGGGTTAGGAGCTGGGGTGGGAAATCGGGATAGGCCCCGTGTTTATGAGTGGTAAAGGGAAGTATATTGTGTGTTTGGGGGGGGTGCTTGGTTGGGGATGACTTGGTGTATGATTGATGATGGGGTAAAGGTGTTTGTGTGTGTTGGAGGTGTATGGCGTCAGCAGCGCTAGTGTGGTGTGTGGGGTTTGTGTAGTGTTGACGGGGTTAAACCGATGGGGTTTTGGTGGTGCTTAACGGAGGGGGTGTAGCCTGGGTGTGGTTTTGTGTATGTGTTTATGGCGAGGAAACCATGGTGGATGGTGGTGCTAACGGAGGCGTGTAGCCTGGGGTGTGGTTGTTATGTGTTTACGGCTGAGCATTTCTCAGTGATGGGTGGGTTAACTTGGCGAGTAGCCTGGAGTGGTGATGGAGTTGGTATGTGGGGATTGGGGGATTGAGTTTTAGACATCAAAGGGTTATCATAGATTTTTCTTTTTTCATGTATATATATGATTGTGTAAATATATAAAAGTTAAATAAGAAGGTAAATTTTTCCTGGGGTTGTGAGAGTGAGGTCTGGGTTTTGAGAGTGGGTCTGGTTTTTGGATGGGTCTGGTTGTGAGAGGGGTCGGTTTTGGAGTGAGGTTGGTTTTGAGAGTGAGGTTGGGGAGTGCAAAACTAGTTTCCAACCCGCCGGCCCGGGAGGATTTCTTTGAGAGAAGTCAGGGAAAGTTAGGTATTTACAATATTTACTGTGATGTTTTTCAGCAAGGAGCTGCAGTGTGGTGAAGTGGGCTGGGGCAACAAATTAACCTCTCCCAATATGTTTTTATTAAAAGGTGTGTTTCTGTGAAGTTAGAAAGACGATTTTAAAATTTTTTTTTTAAAACCAAAAATTCCCTACACAATTGGGAGTTTTTTCTGTTTTCCTTTTTGGATTCCAGGGAAAAATGTCTTAGACTTTTCCCTCACAAATCATTACTTTTTGGGGATATGACATTTGTTTAAAAAGGAGGAGAGGGAAAGGTTTTTTGTACGCCACACTCTTCTTCCCCCTTTGTGACCGGATGCCTCTGTTCTTCCCTTGCCCGAACACTTTTTTAAACCCGGGGGAATCGGGGGCAAAGATTTTTTTAGTGCCACCAGTCGGGGATGTGAGTAAAAAGTGGGGCCATTCAGAATTGGATGAAAATCACTCAAGTCAAGGTAGTAAAAACCCGGGACCGGCCAAATATCTTTTTTAAAAAAACGTATGGGATTGTGTGTGTTGTGGGGGGATAAAAATACTGGCGCGAATGGACCAAACCGCTGGCGAAGACTGCGAGGTGGGATCAGGGATGCCATCCTTTGGGGTTTTTCCCAAGATTTTGGGGGATTATTCAAGTATTTTTCAGTAGTTTATTCAAGGTAAGCAGGGTACCGTTGTACCCTCCTTGAGATAAAAAATGGGTAAATACTTGAATAATCCCTCTAAAAGTTCCAAGTTATAGCGGTCTTCACGACGTTTCACCGCCCTGGTCCCGTCCCGTCCAGGCCGGGTCAGGTTGGACTGATGCTCGGAAAATACTCGAGACTGGGCCCCCTCCATTCGTCGTTCATTGGCTGGGAGATCGGGGGCGGTCCCCCGGGCAGAAATACATACTTTTTAAAAAGCGCGCATTTATTTTCTCGTTCTCAAAGGGAATCAATTGCAGGAGTTTTTAAAAAAGAATGATGGAATTTCATTTTATTTACCGTAAAACACTATCTACAGCCGCTACTGCACATAGCGTCGCAGGGGGGGATATATATTAGAGTTTTAGCATCATAAAGATACATCAGTGCACAGTACGTTTTTTTTTCATTTTAAAACATATAGCTACGGTCATTCTCAGTGACA
>JACEEZ010021932.1:15527-25549 GCA_016584305.1 Chionoecetes opilio
CCATTTTTAAAGTCCATGACTCCACACTAACTACCCCACGACTGAGTCCATTCTAATCGTTCACCATCCTATTTGTGAACCAGTTTCTCCCTATTTCCTTTTTAAATCTACGCATTTCCAGATATATTGATAAACAACAGATAAGTTACCTTGGTGTAAGTAAGGCAGGGAGGAAGGAGGCCCTGAAGTAAGTCTCCCTGAATATTGAGGCCTCCAAAATAAAGCCGGGAATTTTGGCGGTCTCGGAGAACTTGCTTGACGGCCGACTCCACCTCCTCAACCACCTGTGGACATATGGTTTAGTGGCGTGAAGGCAAGATGTGGCAGAGGATGATGAGAATATAAGAAAATAAGGAGGAAAATAAGGAAGCTACAAGAGGCAGGGTTGATGTAGGATATACAGCTAAGGATGAAGGATGGAAGAAAGGAGTGGTGATGTAGAGGTGGGATGCATTGAGGCTCATCCCTATTCTGTCCATCTTACTAATGCAAGATTAAGTAAAGATACAAGACTACAAGTAAAGATACAAGGTTTAGTGGCGTGAAGTCAAGATAAGTTAAAGTAAAGATACAAGCATAAAAGTAAAGATACAAGATAAGTAATGTAAAGATACAAGATTAAAAGTAAAGATACAAGATAAGTAAGTAAAGATACAAGATTTTGTGGCACAAAAGTCAGGATAAGTAAGGTAAGGATACAAGATTAAAGTAAAGATACAAGATAAGTAAAGTAAAGATACAAGATTAAAAGTAATATACAAGATAAGTAAAGTAAAGATACAAGATTTAGTGGCATAGAGTTAGGATAAGTAAATTAAAGATACAAGATTAAAAATATACAGGCATAAAATGCGCATGTTGGCACAAGCGTTTCAGCTACGAGCATCTTCTACTGGCATCTTCCGGGACCCACAACAAAACAACCACTATGGATCCTGCAAGAAGACCGTCTGGCTGCTATAGTGGTTGTTTTGGTCGTGGGTGCCGGAAGATGCCGTAGAAGATACTCGTAGCCGAAACGCCGTGTGACGAAACGTGCATTTTTTGCCACCACTACGGGCATCAAATGCAGCAAAATACCAAAAGATGCCGGAAAATATCCCTGCGTGACACGACCTTAGGATACAATTAAAAGTAAAGATTCAGGCAGTACATATAGACATAAAGTAAAGTAAAGATACAAGATTTCTGCACCTTTGCCTTGGGGGAGAGTTTGTGTGTGTTGTCCTGAAGCGCCTCGTTTAGATCCTGAAGTCTTGCCCGGGCCAAATGGGTGTTACGACTGAAGCACCTGAATAAGGAATATACAATGCACCTGAATAAGGAACATAAAATATCAAGAACATAAGAACATAAGGCAGTTACAAGAGGAAAATAAGGAAGCTACAAATATAATACACTCCACGGATTTCCCATTGGTACACTCGACCCTCGATTTAACAAATTTTGATTTAACGGACTCTAGAAATGCTTATTCATAATCATATTTCATATTCTTATTGTCTCTATATGTAATAACAGTGTTAAGTATGAAAAAAATGACTCCGCCTCACGAATACCGAGCCACGGACACTTCAAATCCCCATTAGTCTGTTATATCGAGGGTCAAGTGTAGCTCATTGAGTGGTTTTTAACAACTTTGGGTGTGAATAAAGAGCTATTTAACAGCTTTGGGTGTGAATAAAGAGCTATGGTACAACTTTGGGTGTGTATCTGTGTGTGTGTGTATCTGTGTGGTGTGTTCTCACCCTGAGGAGGTCTGACGCTTCCTTCTCACACGCCTCTGTGTAGGTCTTGAGCGTGGCGGCGGTGATCTTGTCTCGAGCGTGCAGGGTCTCGATCAGCTTGGCTCGGGCGTCAGGAACCTCGGGCAGATGTCTGGGGGAGCGGAAAAAAAGTACGGTTGTAAGTTTAGAAGGCTTAATATAGTTGACGGAAAAAAAAAGTATGGTTTCTGGTTTATGATGTCTGGGGAGCGGAAAAAAAAAGTACAGGTGGTAAGTTTTAACATTTCTGATAAATTTAACGATTGATAATTCTACGCCCTCTATTGATAAAACACAATAAATGACCTTGGAAATAGTCGGTCACTTAGGCGGAAAAAAAAGCTTTCGCTTCACCTTAGGTGAAGGAAGTATTTTGAGGGTCTTATCCTAAGCATTTTGTGCCGCTGAATCCGAAATCGTAGTTGGGTCACTCGTTTGCGGTAAGTTTTCGCGCAATTTGCAATTTGGCAATTGGCAATAAAATTGGCAATTACAAATTGCAGAATGAGAACCAGACGTCTAGAGCCCTCGTTTTGGATCAAATTGAACTTTTTAAAGGTGCATAAATTTTATTAACCCCCGTGGTTGTTCTGTTCGGATTTATGATCTATAAGGAAATTAGAGATAATGGAAAAAATTGGGAAAAATATAAAAGGAAAAATTTTTGGCCTTAAAGCCTGAGTTCTTAATAATTAAAAACTAAATTTTATTAAAAAAAAAATAAAATAACAAACAATTTTTCTTGGGAAACACTTTTAATTAACGAATTTGTGCAAGGGTGGGTAAAATTTTGTTTTAAAACAGGGTATTTCAACTAAAAAAATTTTAGGAAAAACCCCAAATCTTTTTTTCCCCTAAGGTAAACGAAAGCCTTTTTTTCCCCCCGAATGACCGGTATTAATCCAGAACAAAAAATTTCAAACAACAAAACGAGTCCCCCGCTTTTTTTTGGAAAAATAAAAATTAGAACACAAAAAACCTTCTTGCGATAGCGAGCGTTCACAAGTTGAAAAAAACGAATTCTAGTCTTCTCCCCATCGACGCCCCTCTCCCATCTTCCTCGTCGTTGATGCACATCTCGGGGGGAGCAATCGCAAAGCTCCCCGAAAAAGGAGTCTGCGGGCGTTGACAGCGGCAGCGTTTTGGTCGGCAGTTTCGTTTTGCTCCCACTGCACCCCCATCCTTTTGATACTTTGCGGGGGGGGAGGCAGGGTGGAAGGGAAGGCGCCGGTTTGGCCCGTAGCCGTACTTGGTGGGGGTCGAGGGTCCCCAATCCTTTTTCCAACCCCCCTCCCAGACGACGGCCTGTAGGGGCTCGCAAAATGTGCGGGTGGTGGCTTTGACTTTTCGGAGGGGGCCATCTGCCCCAAACCTTCTTCTTCGAAGTCCCGTCCACCTGCCTGCGGCAGAGAAGGTTATCCGAAAATTCTGCTCACGAATCGGGCACAGCCGTCCAGGCTCTCTTCGTCAGCGGACCAGGGCTTCGGATTTCCCCAAAACGTCGGGGGTTGCCTGGCGGCCCCCGGGAAACACAGGCCAAGCTTGCAACTTGCCTCCTGAAGAGGCGAAGTGGTTTTCGCAACCGTCAGAGCGGGAAGGCGTGATCACATCCGCGTGAGAGCCCATTTCATCGTGGAAGCTGAACGTTGAAATCGTCTTGCCAAGTGGGGACGTGTTGGGAGGTATCTTGGGGAAGTGTGGGGGAGGGGGAGGGGACTCAGTGTCGGGGAGAAACTACGGTTGCCTCCCATTTTTGCGAGCATGGAGAGATGTATATATCTTAGTGTCCGCTTCCTCTTTTTCAAACGAACTTGGCTCCTTTCCGGCCAGAATTTTGCCAGGGCTTTGTCCCCCCCCACGCGCAGACGCGCGTAATCCCATAAATGGTGCGGGGATTTGGGGGGAAAATGAGAGGGGTATAGCATTTGTGCTTTTGGGGGCAAGATGTTAGCCAGGGTCATTCCAGCTTTGATCCTCGTCGCGCTTATGTCGTATCGTATCCCCCACCTCGGGCCGTTTTCCCCTCGTCGGTTTTTTGAGGGACGCGCGATGTCGTACCTGTAAAAGACAAGGGGAATCCCCGTAGAAAAACACCCAGGGGGGCAACTCTTTGCAGGAGGGACCCAACCAGGCCCTTTAAAAGTTGCTGAGCCGGAAACGGGGTGCTGCTAAAGGATAGCCTCCCGTCAAACCACCGCGAGGGGTAAAGGGGGTTTTTGCAGGCCGGGGAGACCGCCGCGTTCATCTTCTCCAAAACCCCTGAGAAGGGAATTTTTGTCGGACCCCGCGGTGGCCTGGTCGTCAAAGGGGGCAAGGGGGGAAGGGAGAGTCATAGTTGGGGATGATGGTGGAAGGTCCAGATGCTGTCGATTTGGGGGGCGAGAGCAGGCCCGATGAAGTCTGAGGATCCCCTTTTCAACACCTGCTTCCCCCGATTGAAAATTTGGCTTTCTTGCCCACTTTGAATGTATTGGTAGGCGACGATGAGGACCTCCCAGGACTTTGCTGCGCAGTCCCTGATCCCTTTCCCTCTTCGTACTTCAAGGAGCTTCTTGCCAGTCTCCTCGATTTTTGTCAGTGCGTCCACCCTCTTTCTGGAACAACCTTGGGGGAAAGGACGGTGGTGATTTTGGGTTTCCCCGAGTGAAGGGGTTACTGGCGAAGAAGACAAACCCCTTTTTGGGCATCTCTTGGGTTTTTTTCCTTTACCCCTGGGCGTCCTTTTGGGGCTTTGAGCCGTAGCAGAACTTTCCCAATGATTTTGGGTTGATTGCCAAGAGTTTGCGCAGAGTTCGCGAAATTTTATTACCCTGTCATAAAATACGACCCAAAGAGGGGGCAGTCGAGAAAAATTACCATTTTTTATTAATCAGACGGTTTGGCCCTTTAGAGAACAGATAAAGCCCGAAAAAATTTTTGACTTTTGTGTGAAATTAGGCCAAAATTATTTTTTTATTTTTTTCCATTTTTTTCCCTTTTCTCTAATTTCCATTTTAGTTCGTAATGGAACAGATACAACCACGGAGTACTAAAAACATTTTTTCCTCTTAAAAAGCTTCAATTTGGGGTCCAAAAAGAGGTCTCTACGACGTCTAGTTTCATTCTGAATTTGTAATTGCCTTTTATTTCCCAAATTGCCCAAAATTTCAAATTGCGCGAAAAAAACCGCTAACGAGTGACCCAACTACGATTTTTGGGTTCAGCGGCACAAAAAGCTTTGGGTAAACCCTCAAAATACTTCCCTTCACCCAATGTGAAGCGAATCGCCCAAGTGACCTACTAAAAGTAAAGGGGAGGGAAAAAAAAACAATTGGGAAGTTTAAAAGGCCTGATAGGTACTGATAAAATTTTGATAAAATATGTAAAAAAAAAAAAGGAGAAAAAAAAACTCTAAAAAAAAAATGACTAATAAATTTTACAATATAATAAAAAAACAGATAAAAAGACCTAGGGGAAAAATGACAGAGAAAAAAAGTAAAATTTTAAAGTTTTTAAAGGGGGTGGAAAAGTTTAAAGACTAAATTTACACAAATATTAAAAACATAGAAAATAAAAGGAAGCTACAAGAGGTGGGAGACTACACGGTAGTTCCCGTTTTGTAGCACTACCTAAATCCCCCTTCATCCCCAACCATAAAACTGCCATCCTCCCTTTAAAACTCCCCATTGTCCACACTAAAACCCACGCTGAGTCCATTCTAATCGTTTTCCATCCCATTTGCAACCAGTTTTTCCCCATTTCCTTTTTTAAAATTTCGCATTTAGATTTAAAGAAAACAAAAATAAATTTCCTTTTGGGGAAGTAAGGCAGGGAGGAAGGAGGCCCCGAAGTAAGTCTCCCTGAATATTGAGCCCCCAAAAAAAAGCGGGGAATTTTTGGCGGTCTCGGAGAACTCTTGACGGCCGACCCACCCCCTCAACACCTGTGGACATATGGTTTTGTGGCGGAAGGCAAGATGTTGCAGAGGATGATGAGAATATAAGAAAATAAGGAGGAAAATAAGGAAGCTTACAAGAGGCAGGGTTGATGTAGGAGATCAGCTCAAGATGAAGGATGGAAGAAAGGTGTGGTGATGTAGAGTGGGAGCATTGAGGCTCATCCCTATTCTGTCCATCTACTAATCAAGATTAAGTAAAGAATACAAGACTACAAGTGAAGATACAAGGTTTAGTGGCGGGAAGTCAAGTACGTAAAGTAAAGATACAAGCTTAAAGTCAAGGATACAGATAGTAATGTAAAGATACAAGATTAAAAGTAAAGATACAGATAGTAAAGTAAGATACAGATTTTGTGGCACAAAGTCAGGGATAAGTAAAGAAGGATACAGATTAAAGTACAGGGATACAAAGATAAGTAAAGTAAGATACAAGATTAAAAGTCTGATACAAGATAAGTAAAGTAAAGATACAAGATTTTTAGTGGCATAGAGTCAAGATAAGTAAATTAAAGATACCAGATTAAAATATACACGGCATAAACATGCGCATGTTGGGGGCACAGGCGTTTCAGCTACGAGCATCTTCTACTGGCATCTTCCGGGAACCCAACAACCACTCACCACCCTTGGATCCCTGCAAGAAGACCGTCTGGCTTGCTATAGTGGTTGTTTTGGGTCGTGGAGTGCCGGAAGATGCCACGTAGAAGATACTCGTAGCCGAAACGCCTTGTGACGAACGTGCATTTTTGGCCACCACTAACGGCATCAATGGCACAAAATATCCAAAGATGCCGGAAAATATACCTGCGTGACACACCTTAGGATACAAGATTAAAAGTAAGATTTTTCAGGCAAGTACATATAGACATAAAGTAAGTAAAGATGCAAGATTTCGCACCTTTGCCTGTGGAGAGTTGTGTGTGTTGTCCCTGAAGCGCCTCGTTTAGAATCCTGAAGTCTTGCCCGGCCAAATGGTGTAACGACTGAAGCCCTGAATAAAGAATATACGAATGCACCCTGATAAGGAACATAAAATACAATAACAATAAGAACATAAGGCAGCTACAAGAGGAAAATAGAAGCTACAAAATATAATACATCCACGGATTTTCCCTTTGGTACACTCGACCCTCGATTAACAAATTTTTTGGATTTAACGGACTCCAGAAATGCTTATTCATAATAATATATTCATATTCTTATTGTCTCTATATGTAATAAACAGTGTTAAGTATGAAAAAAATGACTCCGCCCCACGAATACCAAGCCACGGACACTTCAAATCCATTAGTCCTGTTATATTCGTGGGTCAATGGGAGCTCATTGAGTGGTTTTTACAACTTTGGGTGTGAATAAAGAGCTATTTAACAACTTTGGGTGTGAGTAAAGAGCTATTTAACAACTTTGGGTTGTGACAAAGAGCTATACTAAACAGCTTTTGGGTGTGAATCACGAGCTATTTAACAACTTTTGGGTGTGAATAAAGAGCTATTTAACAACTTTGGGTGTGAATAAAGAGCTATTTAAAACAACTTTTGGGTGTGATAAAGAGCTATTTAAACAGCTTTGGTGTGAATAAAGAGCTATTACAATTTGGGTGTGTTCTTTGTGTGTGTATCTGTGTGTGTGTGTGTTGTGTTGTTCTCACCCTGGAAAGTCTGACGCTTCCTTCCTCACACGCCGCCCTGTGTAGGTCTGGAGCGTGGCGCGGTGATCTTGCTCGAGCATGCAGGCCTCGATCAGCTTTGGCTCGGGCGTCAGGAACCTCGGCAGATTCTGGGGGAGCGGAAAAAAAGTACGGTTGGTAAGTTTAAAGGCTTATATTCGTTGACGTAACAAAAAGTATGGTTTCTGGTTTAATGATGTCAGTCTGGGGGAGGCGGAAAAAAAAGTGTACAGAGGGTGGTGAGTTTAACATTTCTGATAAATTTAACGATTGATAAATTCCTACGCCCTTTATTGATAAACTACAGATAAATGACCTTGGGAAAAGTGAAGGCAGGGAAAAAAGTACAATTTGGGAAGTTTAAAAGGCCTGATAGAGTACTATAAATCTGATGAAAATATGATAAGAAAAAAAAGGAAAAGAAAACTGATAAAAAAATAAACTGACTAATAATTTTACAACTATAATAATAAACAGATACAAATGACCTAGGGGAAAATAAGACAGAAAACAGTAATAATTTTGAAAGTTTAAAAGGGGCTGGATAGAGTTAAAGACTGATCCAATTCTACACAACATATTCAAACATAAGAACATAGGAGCTACAAGAGGCTGGGAGACCTACACAGGGTAGTTCCTGTTCCGTAGCACTACCTACATCCACTTTTCATCCTATCCATAACACTGTCCCATCTCCATTTAATGCTCCCTATTGACATCCACACTGAACTACCCGCAAGACTGAGTCCATTCTAATCATCACCACCCTATTTGTGAACCAGTTTCTCCCTATTTCATTTTTAAATCTACGCTTTTTTCCAGACTATATTGATAACAACAGAATAAGTTTCACTGGTGTACTAAAGGCAGTAGGGAAGGAAGGAGGCCCGAAGTAAGGTCTCCCCTGAAATGTTGAGGCTTCCCCCAAATAAAGCCGTGAATTTTGGCGGTCTCGGAGAACTGCTTGACGGCCGGAACTCCACCCTCCTCAATCCACCTGTGGACTATGGTTTTTTATCAGTGGCGTTGAACGGCTAAGCATGGCTGGCAGAGGATGATGAAACATAAAATACATTCACCGAGGAAAATAAGGAAGCTACAAGAGGCATGGCGTCATGGGAATGTAGGATAACAGCGAAGGATGAATGGCTCGATGGGAATCGAAGGTGTGGTGATTGTTAGAGGTCGGTGATGCCCTTGAGGTCTCATCCCTTTCTGTCCATCTTCACTAATGCATAGATTAAGTACAGATACAGACTACAAGTAAAGATACACAGGTTGTGGCGTGGAAATCTCACGTCCAAAAAAAAAAAAAAATCTTGTGTGTGTAGGTTGTCCTCCTCTCCTCTCTCTCCTCCCATTTCCTCTCCACTCTCTTCTCCTCCCTCCCTCCTCCCTCCCCTGCCCCCCCCTCCCACTTCTTCCTCCCCCTCTCCCCTCCTCCCCTCCCCGCCTCCTCTCCCCTCCCGGGCTCTCTCCCTCCTTCTCTTCCTCTCTGGATCTCCCTCCTCCTCCCTGTCTCCCCCCCTCCCCTCCCCCCTCCTCTTCTCCCCCTCCCCCCCCCTCTCACCTCATCCTCCCCTCTCCCCTCTCCATCCTCCCCCGTCCCTACTCCCTCTCCTCCTCTCTCCCTTCCTCACTCATCCGTCTCCCTCCTCCACTCCCACCCTCCCCCCCCCCGTCTCTCCTCTCCCCTCGTCCTCCCTCTCCCCTCTTCTTCCTCATCCCCCTTCTGTCTCCACTCCTTCACCTCTCTCTCTCTCTCCTCACAATAAAAGTATATATTAAATCAGTACAAACATTCTATCATATAATATATAATTATATTATATATAGAATAATATTATATCATTCTAATATATATAATATAATATATATATAATAATATTTTATAATATTTAATATAATATATATAAATATAGTATATATTAAATAATATATATAATTAATATGATTAAGTAAATGTTTAAAATTAAAGTTTAAGCCAGGAAAAACACAAATACCCTTAAATTATGGTAAAAGTCCCCCAATATTACTTTCAATAAATTATTTTTAGTAAAAAAACATAACAAGAAATACCCTCCAAGTGAAACCAACAAAAAAAGTAAAAAAATGTTTCCTTGGAAATCACTAGCCACACCAAACCATACAAAGGTGTACCTTGGTTCCGCCCAAGTGTAATGGGCTTGAACAAGGCGTGAAATGAAAGGAAAAAGACCTGTTTTGGCAAAAAAAAGCAGCCCCACAAACGTTTTTTTTTTTAAAATTAACCCGAGGGAAATAGCCCCAATTTTTCCTTTACACTAAACCCGGAAAATAAAACTTTGTTGGTTATTTCAAGTTGGGGCGTTTTTCACCAAGCGATGGTTTGATTCAGGGCCACTTCCATGGGCCCCCCGGGATAGGCCTGGTTTTTTTTTTTTGGTTGACTTTTTTTCCCCAAACTGTTCCCTGCCCCAGCTGAAGGGTCCCCCCCCGTTGGTTCGACGGCCCCCCGCCCGCGCTTTGAAGTGTACTTTTATTTTGGACCATGGTCCCCCCCCGTGGCCCCACCGTTTATTCTGTGGACACTGTTTTTTTTTTTTTCCTTTGGGGCCCCCCCCCTGGGAAAGACCACCCCCGGTTGATTGGGGGCCTGGTTGGGTAAAACGCT
>JACEEZ010021933.1:0-25000 GCA_016584305.1 Chionoecetes opilio
CTGAGTCAAGGTGACGTCACGTCATTACCCAGGTATCAGGTTGACTGGGATATTTCCTTTCATTGGATTTTCGTGTAATCTAAACACAAACAGACCCCGTTTTCAAAGAACAGAAGAATTTCCATTAAATTCACTCTAAATTCGTCCCCATACACACCTCCTCTTGACGCAGTTTTAAAAACGGAAACATGATCCGTAAGTATTTACTTTGATACCATAAAATTTTAAATTTTTCCCGGAGAATGGGACGCGTGTAATGCCCATTATTCGGGAGATGATAGTATG
The DNA here is from genome assembly GCA_016584305.1 of Chionoecetes opilio. Taxonomy (NCBI): domain Eukaryota; kingdom Metazoa; phylum Arthropoda; class Malacostraca; order Decapoda; family Majidae; genus Chionoecetes; species Chionoecetes opilio. The sequence goes on from JACEEZ010021933.1 coordinate 286, forward strand.
AGAATTTTTAAATTATAAATTCCCGAGTTATGTCTTGTAAGTAATTCTTTTTTTCAGTTTCACATATACTCATCGTATTTCTTTCTTTCCGCCATCTTTTCTCATCAGTTTTGGCCATCCTAGACGCCATTTTGTTTATCTTCTTTCTTTTCTATCACCCGCCATGTCTTTTCCTGGGTCTTCATTCCCCCCCCCGATATGCCGTTTTGCGAGATACAATCCGTAGGATAATTATTCTGCATCAGTGATAACTAATGATGTCCAGATCTTTTTTATTTTTTGCCAGCCATCTGGTCAACCAAGAAACTCTCCCAGAGTCTTAACGTCTTTCAAAATATCCCTATCGTTATGGGTTTAGGGTCATATAGGGGCGTTTGTAGTAAGGATACACGCTAAAATGAAAGCCCACCAAAATTCTAAGCAAGACTTCAATACCACCTCACTCTGAAATAGGTGTTCGGATTGTCGACATTACATATAAAACCATCCTTCTTGGATATTAGATTAAGATATTAAATTCTTCAGTATCAAAGTAAAAAGGTTTATATTATAAGCCACATGTTCTTATATACGCAAGTTTCATTACTTAAATAGTTATTTCGGGATTATAAGCTTTTCATTTGTGGTCACGGCGACACCATTCAAACAATTCCCTTTGGTGCGGGTGGGCCATAACGCCCAGACTGCAGTCTCCATCCATCTCTCATTTAGGGAGAGGCTTCAGCGGGAGGGTCCCCCCTTCCTCTCAAGAACAAAAATGGTCATTTGTGTAATCCACACATCCAACTCCTTATTCTCACATTCTCTTTCATATATATATATATTCAAGTATACCTATAGGGGCTCAGCCCGAGGGGTATATAAGTGGTAATTTTCTAAGAATGATTCTGTAAGGGAAATTATGCTCTAATGTAGCTTGCCCGATCCAATTAGAGTTTATGTATATGTCTACGGCCCTCAAACAGCAATAATGTTTCATAGTGAATAAATAGGATATCATTTACAAATATAGTTCTTGTTGTTATTATAAAAACCCAGGTGATTATTCTGTATTAGGAAAATAATTCCCCCCCTTCCAAAAGATCCAAGCCTTTACTCGGTATAAATTCCACGTACCATTCACGACTACCAAGGTCAAATTTAATATTAATATTAATCAAACGTGCCCAGGGAGTAATTCAGTGAATTACTTGCCAGGGCTGGTGGCAGCAATTCCCTTTACCCTAAACCTTATTATCCTTTCCCCTTAGTATATCCCCCTTGTTCAGTACTCTCCGTAGTGGCGTGGGTCAAACTATAATCATATAGTGAAGTCGAAGCCCTAAGTTAAATCCCTCCATTAAATTGTAATCTTTTATCAAATCATCCCCAAATAATATCATTCAAGTAACGGTGACCAGTCATAAAACCCCCATACCAGTGACCCCCCAATTTTCCCTGTCAACACATCTGGTGCACTTTAACTTTTACTACTACTACTACTACCACTATTATTCCTCCTCCTACTACTACTACTACTTCAATCACTACTTACCATTACTACTACAATGCTATTAATAAGAGAACCAAATGTTATAGTAATGACAAGTGCTTGTGGGCCCCTTTTCCGACCCATGTTTTGGATGTTTGTAGTAGTAGTATATATTAGCCCAACATGTGATTGCAAACTCCAATCGTGTTTTTTTGCTGTCGTTGGTCACTGGTCAAAGTGCCTCGGGGTAACCACGTTCCGTGTGATTCAACCCTTTGTGTTCCGTGTGATTCCAACCCTTTGTGTTCCGTGTGATTCCAACCCTTTTGTGTGTTCCGTGTGATTCCAACCCTTTGTGTTACGTGTGATTCCAACCCTTTTGTTTTTCCGTTGATTCCAACACACACCACATGTCTGTACTGTGGGTGTCCTCTCTCCAATTACTGTCTTAGCACCTTCTTTCTACATTCTTTTGATCTCACCGACTAGGCAGCTGTTTAGAGGAATTTCCTTTTAGTCACGCCCCCATTAGCCAGGTGTCTTTTCCCCCGCACTCCTTGACCTTCTATAAAGGTGGTTGACGCGTCTGCCCGGAAAACCACACTCACTCGACACCCCAGGGCCATACTTTTAAAATCTTTCGCCAGGGCTGGCGAAAGCGTTCGCCAGGCGCTCAGTGTTTTTCTTACTTTTAAACGCCACGAGCGCTCCGCCAGCGCGGGCTCCGCCAGGGCGGGCGAAGGAGAAGTATTGGAATAGCCTGGCGAACGTGGGGTTCTGGTGAGACGTCCCTCTCACCGGGCGATCAACATTTTTTGCATTCAGTTTATACTTTTTTACAATACTACTAAGCATTTCATGAGATGGGAAACCTATTGCGACAGGGTAAATATGTGTATGGCAAGTTCTTTCATGGAAAATAAGTCATGTATATTATTTTCAAAACACCATCGAGGTTCCAACGCAGCTGACAGCATCAGACACCTCCACCCCCCCGGGGGGTGAGTGTATTTTTGGCCTTTTTCTCCAATATATATTTATTTGGGGACCATATTGCACAATATAATTATACATTGGATGTTTTGGTGATGGCATCTTTACATTGAGCTATATCAGAGTCCTCTCACCCTCATAAAAATTTCAGTGAGACGTGACTATGATATCATTGTGCTCCCGCCACTAAAATATTTTATTTCTGTTGTATATCAGATAGAATTGAATGCGTTATTTTGTACAATATCAGGTTATTTTGGTGATGGCGTTTTTACATTGGCTATGTCAGAGGCCTCTGACCCTCAAACACGTGGAGACGTGCTTATAATAGTGTGCTCCCGACACTGTAAACTAGTTTTTATTTGGTAAATTTTTACACTAGGACCAGAATTCTTACACCTTTGGGAGTATGGTTTTTCTGTTTACCTTAATAGATTCTGAGAAACATTCTCTCAATGAGTTTCCCGTCGCAAATCACTACTTTCGGAATATAAGATGCTTTTAGTAGGAAGGGGAGTGTATAGGAAGGGGTGCAGTCAGTTCGTTCACAAGTTGTTTCGTACACCAGTAGATTAGTAGACCAAAAAGTTGTTTCGTAGTCTATATGAAACCATAGTCGTTTGGGTACACTCAGCTCAGAGTTGAACTTTACTACTAGAGTTACGAAACGACATCACGTAATGTACGCAAAACTCAAAATCAGTGTACGAAACAACTAAAAAACCTGTGTACGAAACTCCCTGTAACATATGGGAGATATGAAAATTAACTAACCTAACCCTACTGTTACAGGGAGTTTCGTACCCAGCTTTTGTTAGTTGTTTCGTACACTGATTTTGAGTTTTGCGTACATACGTGATGTCGTTTCTTTAACTCTAGTAGTAAAGTTCAACTCTGAGCTGAGTGTACGAAACGACTTGGTTTTCATATAAAACTACGAAAAACTTTTTGGTGTACGAATCTACTGGTGTACGAAATGACTTGTGAACGAATTGACTGCATCCCCTCCCATACACCCCCACCTAAACCAAACCCCATGTTTTTAAACCTAACTAAAGTCAATCCTCATTAAAAAGTGTCCGCGGCCAAGGGAAGAATAGAGGCGATGCAGGTCACAAAGGAAGAAGAAGGGAGGGGGCCACATAACACTTGTCTCCCCCTCCCGAAAAATGGATGTTTATTATATCTCCAAAAGTAATTATTTGCGAGGGAAGCTCATTGAGAGGAAAGTTTCCTAGAATACAATAAGGTAAAAACCATGCTCCCAATTGTGTGGGGAAATTCTGGTCCTAGTGTAAAATATTATACCCTTTTATTTATTTGGTTAATCAGATAAATTGAATGAGTTACAACTTTTTGTTACAATTAGAAGGGTAATATGCAGTTTCAATAAATACTCACTATTGAACAATACCCTACTGATATAACTGGGGGCCTGTGCCCCCCCGGACCCCCCTTGCTAGTTCACTAACCTAACTAAATTTTCATTTATGCGCATTACTGTTTTTGGAGGAAGAAACTTTGGGTCATGAATATTTTTTAAAATATGTTTGAATTATCTGATACTTATTTTTGGTGTTTATTTTCTCTGATTTAAAATCACTTACAGTATATTTAATGAATGTTAATTATTATATGTTTCATATATTATTTTCCAGATTATGGACGCCTGCCAGATTTTGAAGATATAGAAGTGCTTGATCCAGCCAAAGCAGAATGGATAGATTGCCAAGACAAACTGTGAAAGACAGAAAGACAGCCTAGATTTGTTCCTGAGCGAGACTGAGTTGGAAATTAAAATTTGGTTGGTAATAAAACATACTGAAAACATTTCCTAATGTTTAATATCACAAACCTATAAAATTGTTTTGTCTTTGTACTTGTTAAGTGGTGAATGAGATTAAATGATTAATATCACAATTGCCTTTTGGGAATATTGATTGATTGTAGCATGTTAGGTTAAGTGGTTAACTTTTTTTAATGATTTATATCACTTTCTGGAAGTTTTCTGATAGTGTGTAGCATGTTAGGTTAAGTGGTGACTATATTTAATTTTTTCATTATAACTACTGGAAATATCTGATAGTGTGTAGCATGTTAAGTGGGGGGTGTTAGGTTAAATGATGAATGGTTTCTGTTTACCTAAATAGATTCTGAGAAACATTATCTCAATGAGTTTCCGTCGCAAATCACTACTTTCAGAGATATTAAAATGCTTTTAGTAGGAAGGAAGTGGTATATGGAGCGGGTGCAGTCATTCGTACACAAGTTGTTTCGTACACCAGTAGATTAGTACACCAAAAAGTTGTTTCATAGTCTATATGAAAACCATAGTCGTTTCGTACACTCAGCTCAGAGTTGAAATAGAGTTACAAACGACATCACGATGTACGAAAAAAACTAAAAGTCAGTGTACGAAAACAACTAACAAAACTGGCTACGAAACAACCTTTTGTACGAAACACCCTGTAAAACCCATAGGATAGGAAAAATATTAACTCCCTACCTTTAGACTCACTACCTAACCCCTACCTTTACACTCACTAACCTAACCCTACATTTAACCTATCAACTAAGGCCAAATCCCCCTTAAAAAAATGATGATCTTTAATATCGATACTGGAAGTATGATCGATTGCTGCATGTTAGTTTAAGCGGGGATTTAAAATTTTATTCAATAATACAATTACTGGAAGTATATTATCGACTGTTGCATTTTAGGTTAAGTGGTGATTGATCTTTAATAATATCACTACTGGAAGTATATGATATAACTATTGTTGCACGTTAGATAAGTAGTGAGCGAGTTTTAAATTATAAATATCAGAACTATCTTTGGTAAAATTTCGGAAGTGGACATTCACTGATTTCGAGGTCGAAACTTAGTTTTCCTGAATAGTTTTGATGTGTTTTTGAATGAATCTGGCACTCGTTTTTGTCGGAAATAAATGTTTGTTACAGGTGGGGGTGCCCCGCCCCGCCCCCCCAAACCTTAATTGCTCCGCTTCGCACTGCCATAGTATTGATAATTTTCTTTTTTTCTTGATATCTGTTACTAAACCAAACCCCACCTCTAACCTAATCTAATTTAACCTACTTAACAGTTTATTTGGGTGAAATAACGATAGATTTTCGGTAGTACATGTAACACCATTATTATTCAATTGCACCATGGGAAATGGGGTTTTAAAATATTCATAATGGGAATAATTCTACATGATGATGTTTGTTTGGTTTGTTTTGTTTGTTTAGAGCAGTGGTTCTCAACCTGGGGGGGCCCTGGCAAGAATTTAAGGGGGCCATGGTGGGCTGTTGCAAATTATACATTTCTAAATAATGTTAGGAATCTGAATAAAAAAAAAAAAACTTGCATCACTGTCCTGGCAAGAAAATTTTCTTGTTTTAATAAATTAATTGATTAATCATTAAATTGACAATAAAATTTTGTTACATAATATTGTTTACGATGTGTGTGTACGTGTGTATGTATGTATGGGGTGCGAAATTGTAATTGTTTGTGCAAGTGTAGGTGTGATAGAAAACGCGGAGGAGAACGAACGCGTATGAGACGGGTGAAGCCACGGGCGGTGATTGAGGGTGAGAAAAGAGGGAGAGAGGCGATCGAAGATCTCAGTGGGCTTGGATATCACCACGTAAACATGTGGTATAATGGACCCTAAAACCCCTAACTACGTCACGGTTTGTTTACATCGGTGCATTGTGGGGATTAAGTCGGGGTCGCCGCGGGTGGACCTACGAAGGGAAAACTCGGCGAAAGGAAGAATTTCGAGTTATTTTGCGCGAAATTGATATTCCAGGTGCTATATTACTGTGCTCTGTTCTTGCTGACAACACTATAGAGAAGACCTGAGGTAATGGCTGATGTACAGAGGGTTCTAAACCAAGAAAACAGAGTCATAACAGAGCCTCGTCAAAAGGTAAGCAACTGGTAGGTACGTAATGTGTCCCTACCACTTGCTTACTTCTCTTAATGAGGCTCTGCTGTGACTGTTTTCCTGGTTTTAGAATCCTCTTCACATCAATCATCACCTAAGGTCTTCTCTATGTTGTCAGCGAGCACGGAAATATAGCACCTGGAATATCAATTTCGCCCACAACAACTCGAAATTTTTTCATCGTCGTAGTCTTCTCTTTGTAGGTTGTACATATTCATGGTTTATGATAGTATTAAAATACCTTATTAAATTTAGTTCCTTTTGTTGTCTTTCCTCATAATAAGTTTGTGGTACAAACATGGTTTAAGTGTTACTTGACGAGCCAATGCATACTCTGATCGGTTACCGAATTTTATTTCGCCCACACGTCCCAAATTCGCCCACAAGACATTTCGCCCACTGTGAGAGTCCATTTCGCCCACATGTAAGAGTCAATTCGCCCACTCTAAAATCGATTCGCCCACACGATCCATGTCACGGAGTCATGTAATATATCTTCCTCTGGCAAAAAATGGAATGAACCACCAGTAAGTAACCTTGGCGAAATGACGGTAGATTTCTAGTGTTTGCCCATACTCTCCCGCTTCCCCAAAACAAGTTTGGGACCTGTGGGAATGCGAGGGTTTTTCGGGTGGGGAACAAATTATGCGTCGGAAAAACGTAATTAAAAGAGTTGTGTAGGGGGGGTAAAATTCCCTAGATCTAGGTTAATTTCCTTTTATCTAGAGAAAATTTCCTAACCAAAATTAACCTAAACCCCGCAGGGGCTTGACCCACGATAACCTAACCTAACCAGATCTAACCTAAGCTAACCAAACCTAACCAAATCTCACCTATCCTAACCTAACCAAATTTAACCTAAACCCAACCTAACCAAATCTAACCTAAACTACCCAAATCCCAACCTACCCTAACCTAACCTAAACAAAACTAACCTAACCTCCTAGCGGGGGTTGGGGGGGTTCTCGACACTTCGGTCATCATTCTGTGAGGATCGTCAGGTTTCACATGTCCCATGGACTCAGAAGAAATCCAATGAATATTCCCCACATCTAGGGAATTTTATCAACCCCCCCTAACTCAAAACGATGTGGTTTCGACGGCTAATTTTGCAAGCATCCCAAGCTTGTTTTGTGGGAGAGGGGGAGTATGGGCAAACACTAGAAAAATACCCAGTCAATTCGCCCACACGATCCATGTCACGGAGAGACATGTACTATATCTTTTCCCCTGGCAGAAATGGAATGAACCACCAGTAACCTTGGGCGAAATGACTCCATAGTGTGGGCGAATTGAAACCCGTGGGCGAATGACTCCATAGTGTGGCGAAATGGCATGTGGGCGAAATGACCGGGTACCTCTTGAGTCTATACCAAAAATCACCAACCTTTGTTTTGATTTATCTTATTACTCCATCCTTTAAAAAAGTTGCATAACCACGGTGACATTGGACCCATCCTTGTCTCATGGTACCTGGTACTACATGTCGTCTCCGAAATGCTCGTCCCTACACAAAGCGGGAAAAAAATCGCCGACGGTAATGGTTAGGTTAGGTTACCTAAGCTGTGGTAAATGTGGTATAATTCCAGGGCTTTTGATTAGCTAGATTGGCAATGTTGTTAAACCCGGTTGGCTTTATATTTAGCTTCATTGATCATCATGTCTCCACAGTGGATGAGGCAAACTGTATGGTAAAATCATAATTGGAAGAATACAAAAAATCACAAATGGGAAGGTTAGTGAGGAGCAAGGCAGATTTAGAACTGGAAAGGTTGTGTAGATCAGATCTTAGATATGGGGAATGATAATATAATTAAGACAATGTTAGCAAAAGACAAGAAGATGTATGCTGCATTCATGGTTTAGAGAAAGCATTAGATAAATATCCAGATGAACACCGAACTCACTTTGGTGGACGAAACTTTTTTTTTCTTTTTCTGATTGTTTTTATGTGTTGAATGAATCTGCTAACCGTTTTTGTCGTAATTTTTTTTTTTTTTTTTTTTTTTTTTTTTTTTTTTCAAAAATGAAAAAAAAATGAACCTAAACCTAACCTAACCTTTTTCCTATACCTAACCTAACCCATACCCTAACCTAAACCTAACTAACCTTTAACCTATCCTAGCCTAACCTTTACCTAACTAAAAAAATAAAAAAATAAAACTAGCCTTTACCTTAAAAAAATAACAATAATTGCGCAGAAACGGTTAGCAGAATTAATTCAAAACACATAAAAACACACCAAAAAAAAAATAGTTTTCGTCCACCAAAGGGGTTCGGTGTTCATCTGGACTAAAACCAAATCATTGACCCGAGTAGACTGGGATGGGAATTGGGATGTATTGAAGGTTAAAAAGTGTGTATGGAGTGGAGTATGTATGGGATAACTTTAAAAAGCTTTTACCTGTGATTATGAATCCTAACCTAACTGACCTTTACCTAAACCCAACGGTAACCTAACCTAACCATTACCGCCGGCGAGTTTTCCCAATTTGTGTAGGGACGAGCATTTCGGTAGACGAGAGTGCCAGGTACCATGAGGCAAGGATGGGTAATGTCACCGTGGTTTGGGAACTTGTTTATGGATGGAGTAATAAGATAAATCAAAGCAAAGGTTGGTATGTTGGTATAGACTCAGAGTATGCATTTGGCCCCGTCAAGTAACACTTAGACCATGATGTACCACTACTTATTATGAGGAAAGGCAACAAAAAGACTCAATAAATAAGATATTTAATACTATCATTAACCATGAATATGTACAACCTACAAAGAGAAGACTACGACGATGAAAAAATTTCGAGTTGTTGTGGGCGAAATTGATATTCCAGGTGCTATATTTCCATGCTCGCTGACAACATAGAGAAGACCTGAGGTGATGGTTGATGTGCAGAGGCTTTTAAACCAGGAAAACAGTCACATCAGAGTCTCATTAAGAAGTAAGCAAGTGGTAGGGACACATTACGTACCTACCAGTTGCTTACCTTTTGACGAGGCTCTGTTGTGACTCTGTTTTCTTGGTTTAGAAGCCTCTGCACATCAGCCATTACCTCAGGTCTTCTTTATAGTGTTGTCAGCGAGAACAGAGCACAGTAATATAGCACCTGGAATATCAATTTCGCGTAAAATAACTTGAAATTCTTCCATCGCCGTAGTTTTCCCTTCGTAGGTCCATTCGCGGCGACCCCGACTTATCCCCACAATGCACCGATGTAAACAAACCGTGACGTAGTTATGTCTGGGGCCCATTGATTCTGAAACATATACTGTGTTACTTATTTTGTTCGACAATTATAAATGCGGTCGCTGTTTTTCGTGTGTGAAATATTTCTTATTTTTTGGTATCATTGTTTTTCATGCTCATTCCCTACTTAGGTATTCCTGCTTTTTTTTTTTTAGTGCTAATATTGATGTGACTCGCTATTCTTCTTATTATTTCAATTGGGGCAGTGCTTGTCAAAGGAGGCGTGTTCTTGCTGTAGAAAGTACATTTCAGCTTGCTAGCTTGAGCGTGAATGTTTATCATCTCTACTCTCTCTGTGTGTATGTTTGTGTATGACTGTGTGCGTGCTTAATTTGTGAGTCCATGGATGTGTTATGTATGTGGATATTTGTGTGTTTGTCATTTTATCACTTGTCCTATTTATCTGTCCTTCATTATCATTCTTTTGTCTTATCACTTAATGTTTGTTCTGATGTTCTGTCTTCTTTATTTTCCGTAGATTTGCGATGGCTACTAGTGTTAGTAAGAGCGGAAGTACAGTGAAGAGTACATTAACTACGGATTTACATCAATCCTCGCTGATGGCATCGAGAAACCTCAGTGTGTACTGTGCTTCAAAGTGCTGGGGAACGATTCTATGAGGCCTAGTAAGTTGAAGCATCATTTGCTGATCATCCATCCACAGTATGCTGAGAAAGACCCCGATTTCTTCAGGCGCCACGAAAGTAGTTTGGGAAAACAGAAACTGGATGCGACTGGTGCTTTCCAACAACAGACCTCAAGTGTAGTTGAGGCATCATACGAGGTTGCCCTCAAAATAGCGAAGCAAAAGAAGCCCCACACAATTGGTGAAACCTTAATCAAGCCATGTACTTTAAAGATGGTCAAGCGTGCTCTTGGAGATGCAAGTGAACGTAAAATTCAACAAATTTCCTTGTCAAACGACACATTGAAGCGGAGAATTAATGAAATGTCAGATGACATAAAGGAAAAAGTGATACAGGAGATCAAATCGTCTCCAACTGATATGTTTGCAATACAGCTGGATGAGTCAACGGATGTGAGTTCTTATGCACAGCTACTCGTGTTTGTTAGGTATGTTTTCTTGTGTGATATCAAGGAAGAATATCTGTTATGTACACAGATTGAGACCACCATAACAGCTAAAGATGTGATGGAAAAGCTATCTTCTTTCTTCAAAGCTAACAGGATCCCCTGGGAAAATTGTTGTGGAGTCTGTACAGACGGGGCTCCAGCGATGCTGGGATCAAAATCAGGGTTCCAGAAGCGTGTCAAGGAAGTAGCTCCGAATGCCAAGGGGGTTCATTGTATGATCCATCGTTTTGCACTGGCGTCGAAAACCCTCCCTGATGAACTTTGCAAGATCCTGGAGGCAGTGGTCAAATGCGTCAACTTTGTAAAAGCTGGAGCTCTGAGCTCTCGCCTTTTCCAGAACCTTTGTAGAGACATGGATTCGGAGCATGAAGCTCTCCTCTTTTACTCCAAAGTGCGCTGGCTTTCCAAGGACAATGTTGTGAATCGAGTGTTTGAACTTCGGGGGGAGCTTAAATTGTTCCTGGAAATGCAAGGGAAAGATGATCTGTTGAGTCACTTCAATGAGGTTTTGTGGGAGCCACGTCATGCATATTTAGCAGATATATTTGAGCAGCTAAATAGGTTGAATCTGAAGCTGCAGGGCAAGGAAAAAAATGTGTTTCACCTGATGGATTGTCTTCGTGGATTTCTTGCCAAGCTCCAGAATTGGCAAAGGAAAGTCGGTGCCGGGAATGTTGCCATGTTTGAAAACCTTTCAGCTGTCCTTGACGAGAATGAAGAAGATAGTCTGCTTGACCCATTACTTAAAACTGAAATCACTCAGCATCTGAGATCCTTGGAAAGTGAACTTAATAGGTACTTCCCAGAATTCGAGGAGGAAGAAGGGAAGTTGGTAATGAATCCATTCTCTGGCACTCTTGATATTACTACCATTCCCAGTGATGTTCAGGACGAGTTCCTTGATCTCAAACATGATTCTGCTGCCAAATATCTCTATGAAGAAAAATCTCTGAATGTATTCTGGTGTTCAATGCATCAGTCATATCCAAAAGTCAGTGAGATTGCACTTCGACTACTCTTGCCTTTTTCAACTACCTATTAATGTGAGTCTGGTTTCTCCACCCTTCTACAAATCAAGAATAAGAGCCGGAACCGATTAGATGTGGACCCCGACATGAGATGTGCATTGTCAGTGACACAACCTCGGATTCGTCAACTGACTGAAAAGAAACAATATCAGCCTTCCCACTGATGTGTGATAAAATATGCAGAGATTAATTGAACTTTTTCCCAACCAGATTCAAATTTGCTAGTGTCCGCTAGTCTTTTGTAGGCAAGTGATGTAAGTTAAGCATATCACAGAAATCTATCAAATATAAGATAATTATGACTGTAAACTTTGTAATAAAGCAAGGGTGTTCTCTTCATCAACATTTTATTCTTTTTTTTTTTTACCTTTTTTGGCGGGGTGGGATTTGGGAGAAAAATGAAGGGGAGCCACACGAATGTTGAGAATTCATGAAGGGGGGAATGGAGTGAAAAAGGTTGAAAACAACTGGTTTAGAGGATAATTCCTCAGAGCCGTAGTGATCTACCGCTACAGCAATTAGTGTTGGCCGAAGCCACCACCCCGGGAGGGGGGTCACAAACCCCCGGCTAACACCCGGTACCCATTCACTGCTGGGTGGACAGGGGCTCGGGTTTTAAGAAAAACCACCCATCTATCTTTGCTCCGCCCGGGGATCTAACCCGGGACTTCTCGGTTGTGAGCCGAGCGTGCTAATCACTATACTACGGAGTACCGTATGTAAATGTAGGTAAGAATCCTAGGACTTTTGGAAGCCCACTACCGAACTAATACCCTATCTTTGCACGAGTTAGGTGGTAAATAAGCTTAAATGGTTAATATCACAACTGCCTTGGGGAGCATATGACATATTATTGCTCGTTATAGTTCAGTGATGAACGAACTTTAATTATAATGATTTTGATGACTTACCGTAGCAAAAATAATAAATAGATCAATAAATAACTAAACAGTGATGGATATTTGGAACAGAGATTGCTGGTGTGTGTGTGTGTGTGTGTGTGTGTGTTTAAAGGTTTATTAATATAGCCTAAAAGGTATAGTTTTAAAATGATAAAAATAAAAACGTTTGATTTAAAAAAAAACAACCACTTAAAAGGTGATTTAATTGAACTTTGGGGTTTTGAAGTTTTAAGGTATAGGCAAATAGCGTCATTTTATAGGGTTTAAACGTAATAGTTAAGGGTTTTAATAGCTTTCCAAATTTAGGAATACTTTAAAGGTTTGAAATTGGTCTCCTACGCCCATATTAAGGGGTGCTTAATAGCCTCAATTTAGGTTTTATTATACTGTCTTAACAATGGTAAACGATGTTAAGAAATTTAAAATGTCAAAAGTTAATTTTGTAGGTTAATTCATAGTAATTGCATTTTCTTATTTTAGCTAATCCTGAAAATTGAACAAATAATATATTAGTGTTTCTTTTACGTTTGTTTGGGTTAGTTAATGTCGTTAATTAGCTTAAAGCTTCCTTTAAAACAATAGCCATTTAATATTTAAACTAATAAAACTTTGGGTCAAACGCAACTTATTTAAAAAAGGAACCTTCAAAAATTCGGAATTTTCTACAATGTTTGATTCATTTATAATTGTTTAAAAAACCATTTATAAAATTAGGGAAAATGTTGGGTTTTCCATATTGCTTTCCAAAATGAAAAATCCTTTAAAATTTTGAGTTACCCAAGTCCTCCATAACAGGGGTTTTGATATCATCCCAATTCTATTTATTATTTATCTTCTCCAATTTTTTAAAACGAGATTCACCCCCAAAACATAATGTACAATGAATTTTTTCATAAAGATCTTATCGTCAATTGTAGGCCAAATTTTTAAATGATTTTCTTCCCCAAACTTTTTTGTTGCCGACATTTTGCTTATTTTTAACCTTAATTTAAAAATTACCATAATAAAACTTGGTCCTAAATTTTTACGGTTAAACCTCTTGGAACTACATTTTTATATCTTTTTAATAAACTTAAAATTTGTTTTTTGTTTTATTTCCATTTCTTTCAAAAAAAAAAATTGTTTTTCAAATTCCTTAATTCCCCATTCCCCGTAACCATCACACCCTGGCCTCCCACCCGGGCCGGTTATCCTTTTATCACTGTTTTTCCCCGTCACCCATAAATAAACAAGATCATAAAGATAACATCAAGGGATGTTTTAATGGGGATATTAAACAACCCCGCCCGCTGCTACCCCTTTGCCAAGGCCCGCAAGTTCAATTGGTCCCCTTTCCCCTGCAATTTCTTTTTCAATTCCCCAAAATTTTTTTGAAATTTTTCCGAAATGTTTTCCGTAATTGTTCCGAATTTTCCCGAAATGTTCCGAGGCCCGGTTCCGAAATGTTCCGAAAAATTTCCAGAAGTTCAGAAAGCCGGGGGAATGTTTGAAAGGGGTGTCCAACAGCCGGAAGTTCCGCTTTGTAAGCCCCCACTAACTCTACCCCCTTGCTTGCTTTAATAAGTTGCAGGGTGAAAGATGTCCAAAAGTCCAAAGTTGAAATTTTGTCGAAAAAGTCCGGGGTTTTAACGAAGCCAAAAGGGAAAAGGTTTTCCCCCCTTTCCGGTGGGTGTTGAATTTTAAAAGCCGAGTGTCGTTTTTAGTTTGGCCACTTCGATCCTTTCCTTGGTGTGTGAGGGGTTGACTGAGGACTGTACGCCCGGTTGCCAGTAATAAACAAGTACAAAAATTAACCAACCCAAAAACCATCAAGTGGGGGGAAAAAAGTGTTTTTCACCCTCCAACCCTTGTTTCCTGGTTGTTAAGTTGTTTGCTGAGGCCCCGCCTTGCCCTAATTCTCCCCATTCTTTCCTCCCCCTTCTCCCATTTTCCCCTCCTCCCCTATGTTTCTACCTTTCTCCTTTTTTTCTCCCCCTCCTCCCTCTCCCCCACCATCTCTCCCTTTCCTCCCCTCTCTCTCCCCTCCCTTCCTCCTCTCTCTTCCTCTCTCTCTTCTCTCTCTCTCTCTCTCTCTCCCCTCCTCTCTCTCTCTCTCTCTCTCTCTCTCTCTCTTTTCTCCTCTCTCTCTCTCTCTCTCTCTCTTTAAAAAAAAACAAAAGCCCCGTCCACACTGCCTCTGCGTAGATACACGAGGCGGTGGATGTGTTGAATACGACCTGCGCGTCCAGACTGGGCCTCACCGCCATGGCAGGGAGGCGACGCTCCGCCCAAAGATTGATTGATGTTCATTTCAATTTTTGACCACCTAAATTTTTTGCATTGAGACGTATCATATACCGTCAGAATCGGAAAGTGTGTTGCTTCCGAACAGTAATAAACAGGGCAATTGCAAGCAAAATTAAATGAATAACAAGGAGTAAAAATAAAAAAAGGTGAGAGAACATTTTTTTATGCACTATTTCGCTTTGGTATCATTATCTTATTCTTGCTATGTATACTTTTTATTTATACTGAAAATAATTCTTATATTCATGACACGCAGAAAATGTCCCGGTGAAGATGATGGTATGTTCAGTCTTCCTAAATATCATCTTATTCATCTGGTAGTTTGATAATACCATAAACTGGGGCAGCATTTGGGGAACTACAACACGTCCCTCGAATCGGGAAGGGTTGGATTCGCTCCTCACAAACGCGCGCGGTGTTGAAAACCTTGATTACAACTCCCCCAGCCTCCCCGGGCCAGCCCTCATGAGCCCTAGTCTGGACGGGCCTTAACATACAGACAGGAGGGGTCGGGTCAAGGTATGGGAAAGGTAAGATAATGATGCTGCTATGCTGCGCTGTGAGGGGTTGGTGCTAATCCTACACCTAATCCCTCCCCATCTCGCACGTATACACTCGACTCCCTTCCTCGGGGTGTGTGGGGTGTGTATGTTGTGTGTGGTTGCTTGAAAATATTACATAAAAACATAAGAACATAAGAAATATAAGGAAGCTACAAGAGGCCGTGAGACCTACACGGGGGTAGTTATTAATTGAATAAAGTCGGTACAATATTTTGACAATGAATAAGAAATAACATACATACAATAAAATACAACCCGGGCCCGGGAAATCTTTCAGTATAAAACAACAATAATGTGCTGATGGAGGCAAAACAATAAGAAAGAAATAATTCATACACAAAAATAAACACTAAAACGTGGTTTAAAAAGGGATTTTTCCTCCTCACGTCGGAGGCTTAAGTTTTCTCCCTGCCTCCTTTTATCACCCGCCCTCCTCGCACCCTTCCTTCCTTCTCATCCTTCCATCCTTCTGTCTATTTCCTGCCCACTGCCTCCCCCTTCTCCCCGTCTCGATTCACTCCTCTCCTCTCTCTTTCTTCCTTCTCCACATTATTTACTCTTTCGCTGTCCTTATCCTGATAAGGTCGATGTCCTTACCCCAAACTAGGGGTTTTAAATAGTCCCAGCTATGGTGAAATGTGGGCAGCCGGGGGTTAATCCCTACGGGGGGTTCTGCGTCCCTGGCCACGGTGAGCAGTAAGGCCAATCCCTGACATAGATTGGTTGAGGGGGGTTTGCAACCTTCCCTGTAAAAACTAACTAGCCACAAACATGTTAAGAGGTAGGGGTCGGGGGCCGGGTAATCGCGACCCCGCCCCGGGTTTTTTGCCGGGGGGCCCGACCATGCGACCCCTCCTATGCCGACGCAGCGGAGGGGTCTGCCTATGACGAGGGGCGGGGCAAAGCCCTCGGGAATCCCGCACTCTAAATCAAGTATAGGGCCCCCTAGCCCAACTTTTTTTTATGGGGGTGGCCGGGGCGGTGCAGGAGGCGGCGCCTGCCCGTCGAATCACTCCTGGGATCAACCTGCGGGGGGTTCTTCGTGTGGGCTCGTGGAACGTTCTGAGCCTCTCAGACGATCATCGACTACCTCTCCTATCGGGCGAGCTCAGTAGGCTGGGGGTGGATATGGTGGGACTCTCTGAGACGAGGGGGCCTGGCAGTGGCGAGACTAGCAGTGGGGGTTAACCTACTACGGGTCCGGCATGAGCAATGGTCACCGTATACGGGGAGTAGCTATAGGCGTCTCCAGCAACTGCAACCGTCAGTTGTTGAGATTACTCCGGTTGATGAGCGTATAATGGGGGTTTGAGGATGAAACACACTCTGGGTTTCTTGTCTCTTGTTGCAGTGTACGCTCCTACCGAGATGCGTAAAACTGAAGAGAAGGAGATGTTCTACGCCAAACTCGACTCTGTATTTAGACCAGTGTCCTCCTCGGGACAACACTCATGTCTGGGCCGACTTCAATGCTACTACTGGCACTGTGAGAGATGGCTACGAGTTGTGTTTTGGTCCCCATGGCTCCGGTACCGAAACACCAACAGTTCTCTGCTTCTGAACTTTGCAAGTTCCCAAAAGTTTGAGCATTGCATTTTTTTCTTGGTATCAAGACCAAGCTGCACCGTTTGGACATGGTATGAAAATGCCGGAGGGGTAGCTAAGGAGATCGACCACATCCTCGTTTATACTCGTTGGAGGATCCTCCAGAACTGCAGGGTTTACCGGAGTGCTGAGTTTTTGGAACAGATCACAGACTTGTTGTTGCTACCTTAAGCTTCATGTCCAAGTCCAGAAGAATCTCAAAGGTAACCAAAACTGTTTTCATCTTGAGAAACTGAAGGACTTGACATGTGCTCATGAGTATGCGGTGGCAGTCTCAAATGGGTTTTGATGTTGCTCGGTGCTCTGGGGGATCCTGTAAACTGTGGGATACCTTCAAACGTGAAACTCTACAGGCTGCAAAGGAGTGTATTGAGGAGCGCCCGAGGTCAAGGCGTGGTTTTGTCTCGACGGAGACGCTAGAAAATCGAGGAGAGTCGCGCTGCCAGGCTGGCTGGGAACCGGGACCAGCACAGGGCTCTGTCACGCCGGACTAGAACCCTCCTGAGGAGAGACAAGGAGAGGTATTCAGGAGTCTCGCTGGATGTCGGGGGTCTTTGAACGCTAATGACCTCCGACCCGCCTACCGAGCCCTGAAGAAGCTCCGTTCCAAGTCTCCTTCTCGGGGGAGTGCTATTCGAACAGCAGATGGGCGCCTCGTGTCGGACATGGATGGGCAGATGGTTTGTTGGGCTGAGTACTTTGGGCAGTTGTTCACGGTGGACCCTCCAACTGAGCAGCTTCACACCACTGGGTTACGGGCAGTGGATGCCAATCCTCCCATTGACGAAACCGCACCCTCTCTTGACGAAGTCAGAGAGGCTGTAGCAAAGTTGAAGGGTGGAAAGGCAGCTGGTTTTTTGTAATATCAGTGCGGACTCCTCAAAGCTGGGGGTGAGGTCATGATCCGCAGGTTGCATTCTGTCCTGACTGCCGTGTGGCAATCAGGTACCATTCCTCCTGACTGGAAAAGGGGGCTGGTCGTCCCTATCTGGAAAGGGAAAGGGGACCGTCAGGACTGCAACAATTACCGCGGTATTACACTGCTCAGCGTACCCGGCAAGGTGCTTGCCCCTCTATTGCTGACACGAATTCGCAGTCATCTGGTGAAGCATCAGAGACCTCAGCAGTCTGGGTTCACGCCTGGTAAGTCAACAACGACCGTATCCTAGCGCTTCGTGTCCTGGTGGAACGCCGACGTGAGTTTCGACAGGGGATGCTTGCAGCCTATGTTTTATCTCAAGAAGGCGTTTGACTCAGTGCATCGTGAGTCACTCTGGGGTCTTCTGCGACTTTCGAGGGATTCGCAAGGACTATTGGTTTGATAACTGGTCGTATTCTGGGACTGAGAGTGCTGTGAAATGTGGGGCAGGTGTATCCAGCTTCTTTCCTGTGAATACAGGAGTGAGGCAAGGGTTTCGTCCTTGCCCCCTCACTTTTCAACGCTTGTATGGACTAGGTATTGGACAAGGTTGTAGATCAAGTGATTGTGGAGCATCCGTCGGGAACACCAAGATCACTGATCTTGTTTTTGCCGATGATGCAGTAATCTTTTGCTGAGTCCCCTGGAGGTCCTGGTGATGGCTCTCGAGGCGCTGCACGAGGAGGCAAAGCCTTCGGGGACTTGAGGTCTTCTGGCTCAAGACCAAGGTCCAGGTATTTGGAGACTTACTAGATGAAACAGTACAGTCTGTTCATGCGTGTGGCGAGGACATTGAGATCTTGGAAAGTTTTTACATACCTTGGTAGCGCAGTCCATAATACAGCGGGTCACGTCAAGAAGTCTTACGGCGGATTGGCATAGCCCACGGTGTTTATGGACTCGCTCAGCGGGAGTATTTGGAGTTGTCGGTACCTGTGCAGAGGACAAAGATCCGTTCTTCAAGTCGCTTGTGATCCCTGTCTTACTCTTGGTTGTGAGACATGGACACTAAATAGTGACTTGAAGAGACGAAACAATGCCCTTTTGGGAATAAGTGTCTTCGCAGAATCATGGGTAAACGCTTTGGGGTGATTACGTGTCAAATCAGCGATTGCACAGTGAGACTGAATCGAGGCCTATTACCTGCATAGTCCGTCAGCGCCAACTTCGGGTTATATGGGGATGTGGCACGCTACACTGAAACCGATCCTTCCCATCAGGTTTTATCTGTAAAGACAATCCGGCGTGGAGGAAACCAGGGGGCGCCCACAAGGCTCGTGGCTGGGGCAAGTTGATGTTTCTTGTCGAAAGCTGCTTGGTATGGGGGAAAAGGAGCCTGCATGGGAACTCGCGCGTGGTGACCCCCGGGAGTGGCGTCGTAGGGTGGGCGAGGCGACGCGCCCCCCCGGCGTATGCCCCCAATGATTGATTGATTGTCCTTATCACACATTACACAGTCGATATGTCTCCGATTGACGCTTTATTTTTGCCAGTTTGAGAGAGAGAGAGAAGAGAGAGAGGAGAGAGAAAAGAGAGAGGAGGCCCGTACCGAGTCATCGTTTTGTCGCTCGAAACCCTTTATCATGACTCTCAGTACGGGCCAGAGTTTCCCACACACGCACCGACGGCCTCGAGGGAAGGGAGGGGCGGGGCCTGTGGCTGTGACGTGCGGGTTGCGTGGGTAGGAGCGATACCCCCTCATCTTTTCTCCCCAAATTTTTTTCAATAGTCCTACTACCAGTGGCGTAGCTACGGGGTGGCCTGGGGGGGCAAAGTGCCCACCCACGAGAAGCCGGTGCCCGCCCAGGTGCCCACCCACTGGCCACGGCTGCCGTGTGGGGGTGGGAGCCGTGTTCCACTAGGTAGGACTGAGGGGGCATGCATGGAGTATTATAATAATTTTCTACTGATGAATTACCCTCCACCTCAAAAACAATAAATATTTTTCCTCTGCTTGAAAGAAAGAAAAAATGCCTCTGAGTGATTAAATTCATATACTTTCTATTGATCACTTTTTAAAAGCAACGAACATAACTAAATTACCCAGTTACCCTTACAAATTTTCTATAATGCCTTGTGTTGGTACGTAATTGGTACGTGTCTCCCTCTTGACTGCCAGTTCTTCTCATTATTGGAAAAACTGTATGTATTCATCAGTGGATCTTAGGGCCATGCAAAATGGTTGGGTGTGCAAAAGGAAATGTATTCCAATGAGCAAACTAAGAGCTACAACGACTTTCCCGATACCAATTGGGCTTGCGGTATGATACTTGCAAAGTAATGAAAGAGAGACTGAATGCCGTTCTGCGTGTTCTAGAAGGTTTATCAAATGACTGCAATGCTGAAAAGAGCTATTGATGCAAGAGGACTTTTAGGTCAAATAGATGCTGGGTTTGCTATGAAGCTAGCCATTATGACACATATTCTTGGTAGGATAAATCAGTTATAAAATTGCTACAATCACCAATCTTGACATGGTAAAAGTTGTAGAATTATTGGACTGTAAGAGCCCACCTTGAAGAAATGCGGTCAGACCAAGCCTCTTTTGATGCTTTGTGGGATGAAGTTGAGAGAAACTCAGAGCTCATGGTTTTGATACTTCAAATGTAGAATGTGTAGATCCCAAGGAAACGGGAAACTGTCTAAAAAAATTTCAGGATTTTGTTGTTACTGATTATATTGGAAACAGTCAGGGAGCACACACTCTGATTTCAGTGTTAAGGGTTCAACACGAAATTAACTTCTTCTATCCTATTCTAGATCATATGTTACATAAATGACAAGGCGCTTCATAATGAACATGGGGAATTATGAAAGCATTACAGGCACTGAATCCACAAGTAAGGATTCTTATCTTATGAAAAATGTCTGGACTTATTCATGCATTTCGTGCTAATGAGGAAGATCTTTAAACCCTGAGCTGCACTCTGCAAACGCATGTTAGAAAGACGCTATAAGGATGTAAATGACAATGAAAAGCCCAATCACTGTTAATTTAGTGAGAATTCTTGGTCCATATGAAAAGGCATTTCCTGAGTTCTACAGACTGGCCCCAAAATTTATGTAGTATTACCTGTGTCATCAGCTTCAGCAGAGAGAAGCTTTTCTGCTCTGAAATGAATCAAAACTACACTGAGAAATACAATGGCAATGAAGATTAGGTAATCTTGCTGTTTGTCAATTGAAAGCAGGCGAGTTAAAAGCCTTGATTTAGAAGAATTTGTTGAAAAGTTGCTGAGAACCACAAGAACAGAAGAATTCTGCTTAAGTGAGGGATTTTCACTTTCTCAGTGGAAATTTTTATTTTTTTTTTGCCTGCTGCTTTAAAACTTCTGCATTTTTTTAAAATTTTCATATCAATTATGTTTTTTTTCTATTTTGTATAAGTGGTAATATATGTTTTTTCATTTTTTGTCATGACTGCTTTATTTCGTTCTCTAAACAACAAATGGATGATACCCTACAGTAAATCAACACACACTCCTAGAATAAAATCTAATACCTTCCATAGTCCCCATACGACATCAGATAAACTCTTGATATTGGTCTAAATGCAAAATTGCAAGGGGGGGGTCTTGGCACTGTAAGTGAAAGTAAGTCCCCAGTCCTCACCAAACTCCTCAGCTGTATGGGGTTGGTTCAGCTCATCTGTGCCCACCCATAGTCAGCTGTGCCCTCCCAGGTGCCCACCCAATCATAAATACCTAGCTACGCCACTGCTACTACTACTACTAATAATGATAATTATAGCAAAATAATGATGTAATTATTGTTAATAATAATATTGTTATTATTATCATTATTATTATCATTTTTGTTATTAAAATTGCTATTATCATTATAATTATTATTATTATTGTCATTAATCTTTGATTTTCATTAAATTTTTTTTTATCGCTACTTTATTTTTTTTATATATATATATATATATATATACATTATTATATATAACTATTTATATATATATAACTATTTATATATATATATATAAAAATATTATATAGATATACATATATATATATAACTATTTATATATATAACTTTTTATATACATATATATATATAATATATTATATATATATTTTATATATATATATATATATTATATATATATATCATATATATATCTCTCTTATTATCATATATATAATATATTATTATAAAATTATTATATAATTTTAATATATATATATATATATATATATATATATAAAAAACTGACGGCTACTAGACCGCTTAGTATCCCTTCGTAGGTCCTCTCCTCTCCTCCGCTTTTCCCCCTGTTGCGATTCAACTTGCGAGTGAGAGCCGCCGCTGGGTGGGGGCAGCGGTGTGGTGGGGGTGTTTATGTTGCCAGAGTTATATTACCTCTTCTACTTTCCTGAAATCATGGATGTAGAAAAGTAAGTTTTTAAGTGGTACAATATAGGGGATGTAGGAAAAGTTCTTAAAGTAATCTCCAGACCATTTCATCATTCCTGATTTAATGCAGTCCAAATAAAAGCCATGATCGAGTTATCAACAATATGTTTTCACTTTTTCATACAGTCACCCGTTTTTAAATGATCCGCATTCAAAATCTGTAAATTCCCCGTGCTCTCAAAACAACTGTTTATCAGCAGACGACGCACCATGGGTCGGCGACGTCACAACAGGGAGCTTCCCAGCACCGCCTGATACATATGCGCGGAGACTCTGAGAAAAATGTAGTACTTGGGAATTTTGGGTGTTTCTGATATATTTTTTGTGCGATGTGGCATGTACTTGCATCCTGTGTGGGTGCAGCGTGGGGGCTGTGCCTTTACCGAGAGCTTTGCACCCATTTGCAAACTGTGGGCGACGATATAAAGTGTGCAGATGTGTGCAGCGGCGGCAAGCGGCGGGAGCGGCCCGGGGAGTAGCAAAGGGCCCCCCGAGATGAGAGGGCTGCGTACCCTGGCTACTACCAGCCGCTCCCCGTCCCTCCAAAGGTCCTGCACACATATATCGTCGCCGTGTGGGTTTTTGAATGGGGGCTAAGGCTCTCGGGAATGGACGGCTTTTCTTGCCGTGCCCATGCAGGATGCAAGTATGTGCCGTGTCGCACAAAAAATATACCAGAAGCACCCAAAATTCCCCAAGTACTACATTTTTCTCAAGTCTCCGTGTGTCTGTGTCGGGCGGGCTGGGAGGCTTACCTCTTGTGTAGTCGCCAGCAAGTTTCGCGCCACGGCTGGAATGTGGCTGTTGTTTTTCCCGCGCTTTTTACAAAAGTCTTGTTTTTTAGGGAAATAAAGCGTGAAAATGAATAATCTTTTATGGATTAGGTATTTTGAATGAACATTCAACATAATTATGCAAAGAAAAATGGGTCTGGACGATTACTTTAAGCAAACCCCCACATTGAGACGCAGGCGATACAGGCGATGCAGCCAAAGCAGGGTAGAAAACTGCATCTCTGTGTTTTGAATGTAAGCATGCACGTTGGTTGATATGCAAGGCAGCACAGTAGCACAGGGCAGATGCAGACCTGTGTCGCTCTGCGCCACGCACTCGTTGGAACGCAATTTCCGGCACACGTGCTGCACAGCCACTCTTTCCGGTGACACTAGTTCTCACGGTCATCATCAGTCACTGATGATGACATCTTGAGGTGTCGCTGTGCCACACGTGTGCTGGAAACTGCGTTCCAACGAGTGCGTGGCGACACAGGTCTGCATCCGCCCTGTGCTGCTGTGCTGCCTTGCATATCAAACCAACGTGCGTGCTTACATTCAAAACATATATATATACTAGCCGCAAAGCCGCCCTCCGGGCGGACTTTTTGGCTAGCTCCTGCGGAGGGCTATTAGTGGTGGGCCTTTGGCCCACCACTGTGTTTGGTGGCCTTCGGCCCACCAAACACGGACTCTCCAGATACCCCCTTCTAACTTCCTGAAATCACGGATGTAGAAATGTATGTATTCCCCCCACCCATTCACTCACCCATTACCCATCACCCCCCACCCATTCACTCACCCATTACCCATCACCCCCCACCATTCACTCACCCATTACCCATCACCCCCACCTATTCCCTCACCCATCACCCATCATCCCCAACCCATCACCCCCCACCCATCACTCACCCATCACCCCACACCCATTACCCATCACCCCACCCATTCACTCACCCATTACCCATCACCCTACATCAAGGTTTCCTCAATTCTCGCAACGCACTTTTTTTCACAATTATCGCTAATAGGCTGCTAAAAAAAAAAAAAAAAGTGATCGGATCATCTCATACGTGGGCTTAAAACCTTCCCCTGGTCAACCCGGTTCCAAAAATGTGCCATATGAGGTGATTGCGCCACGGGGGGCGGAACCTATACCAGACACACACACACACACACACACACAGACAGACACACTTTCGCTTATATTTACCATTACCCATCACCCCCACCTATTCCCTCACCCATCACCCATCACCCCCAACCCATCACCCCCACCCATTCACTCACCCATCACCCCACACCCATTACCCATCACCCCACCCATTCACTCACCCATTACCCATCCCCCTTTACATCAAGGCTTCCTCAATTCTCGCAACCTACTTTTGTTTTCACAATTCTCGCTAATAGGCTGCTAAAAAAAAAAAAAAAAAAAAAAGTGATCGGATCATCTCA
>JACEEZ010021933.1:30000-39589 GCA_016584305.1 Chionoecetes opilio
GACTTTTAAATGATAGTATGTCTATTAATCTTGAGTATATAATGGTCAGGTGGGGTCATATAGGGTACACATGAGATCAGGGACACATTAACAGGTGACGTGATAGTGTTACAGGTGTCGTGTGTGTCAAGTTAACAGGTGACGTGATAGTGTTACAGGTGTCGTGGGTGTCAAGTTAACAGGTGACGTGATAGTGTTACAGGTGTCGTGTGTGTCAAGTTAACAGGTGACGTGATAGTGTTACAGGTGTCGTGGGTGTCAAGTTAACAGGTGACGTGATAGTGTTACAGGTGTCGTGGGTGTCAAGTTAACAGGTGACGTGATAGTGTTACAGGTGTCGTGGGTGTCAAGTTAACAGGTGACGTGATAGTATTACAGGTGTCGTGTCAAGTTAACAGGTGACGTGATAGTGTTACAGGTGTCGTGTGTGTCAAGTTAACAGGTGACGTAATAGTGTTACAGGTGTCGTGTGTGTCAAGTTAACAGGTGACGTGATAGTGTTACAGGTGTCGTGGGTGTCAAGTTAACAGGTGACGTGATAGTATTACAGGTGTCGTGGGTGTCAAGTTAACAGGTGACTTGATAGGGTTACAGGTGTCGTGGGTGTCAAGTTAACAGGTGACGTGATAGGGTTACAGGTGTCGTGGGTGTCAAGTTAACAGGTGACGTGATAGTGTTACAGGTGTCGTGGGTGTCAAGTTAACAGGTGACGTGATATTGTTACAGGTGTGTGTCAAGTTAACAGGTGATGTGATAGTGTTACAGGTGTCGTGTGTGTCAAGTAACAGGTGACGTGATATTGTTACAGGGGGTCGTGGGTGTCAAGTTAACAGGTGACGTGATATTGTTACAGGTGTCGTGGGTGTCAAGTTAACAGGTGACGTGATAGTGTTACAGGTGTCGTGGGTGTAAAGTTAACAGTTGACGTGATATTGTTACAGGTGTCGTGGGTGTCAAGTTAACAGGTGACGTGATAGTGTTACAGGTGTCGTGTGTGTCAAGTTAACAGGTGACGTGATATTGTTACAGGTGTCGTGTGTGTCAAGTTAACAGGTGACGTGATATTGTTACAGGTGTCGTGGGTGTCAAGTTAACAGGTGACGTGATATTGTTACAGGTGTCGTGGGTGTCAAGTTAACAGGTGACGTGATATTGTTACAGGTGTCGTGGGTGTCAAGTTAACAGGTGACGTAATAGTGTTACAGGTGTGTGTCAAGTTAACAGGTGACGTGATATTCTTACAGGTGTCGGGGTGTGTCAAGTTAACAGGTGACGTGATAGGTTACAGGTGTGTGTCAAGTTAACAGGTGACGTGATATTGTTACAGGTGTGTGTTAAGTTAACAGGTGACGTGATATTGTTACAGGTGTCGTGTGTATCAAGTTAACAGGTGACGTGATAGTGTTACAGGTGTCGTGGGTGTCAAGTTAACAGGTGACGTGATATTGTTACAGGTGTGTGTCAAGTTAACAGGTGACGTGATAGTATTACAGGTGTGTGTCAAGTTAACAGGTGACGTGATAGTGTTACAGTGTCGTGTGGTGTCAAGTTAACAGGTGACGTGATAGTGTTACAGGTGTCGTGGGTGTCAAGTTAACAGGTGACGTGATAGTGTTACAGGTGTCGTGGGTGTCAAGTTAACAGGTGACGTGATATTGTTACAGGTGTCGTGGGTGTCAAGTTAACAGGTGACGTGATAGTGTTACAGGTGTCGTGGGTGTCAAGTTAACAGGTGACGTGATAGTGTTACAGGTGTCGTGGGTGTCAAGTTAACAGGTGACGTGATAGTATTACAGGTGTCGTGGGTGTCAAGTTAACAGGTGACGTGATATTGTTACAGGTGTCGTGGGTGTCAAGTTAACAGGTGACGTGATAGTGTTACAGGTGTCGTGGGTGTCAAGTTAACAGGTGACGTGATAGTGTTACAGGTGTGTGTCAAGTTAACAGGTGACGTGTATGTGTTACAGGTGTCGTGGGTGTCAAGTTAACAGGTGACGTGATAGTGTTACAGTTGTGTGTCAAGTTAACAGGTGACGTGATAGTGTTACAGGTGTCGTGGGTGTCAAGTTAACAGGTGACGTGATAGTGTTACAGGTGTCGTGTGTGTCAAGTTAACAGGTGACGTGATATTGTTACAGGTGGGTGTCAAGTTAACAGGTGACGTGATAGTTTTAAACAGGTGTGTGTCAAGTTAACAGGTGACGTGATATTGTTACAGGTGTGTGTCAATTAACAGGTGACGTGATAGTGTTACAGGTGTGTGTCAAGTTAACAGGTGACGTGATATTGTTACAGGTGTCGTGGGTGTCAAGTTAACAGGTGACGTGATAGTATTACAGGTGTCGTGGGTGTCAAGTTAACAGGTGACGTAATATTGTTACAGGTGTGTGTCAAGTTAACAGGTGACGTGATAGTGTTACAGGTGTCGTGGGTGTCAAGTTAACAGGTGACGTGATATTGTTACAGGTGTCGTGGGTGTCAAGTTAAAAAGGTGACGTGATAGTGTTACAGGTGTGTGTCAAGTTAACAGTGATGTGATATTGTACAGGTGTCGTGGGTGTCAAGTTAACAGGTGACGTGATAGTGTTACAGGTGTGTGTCAAGTTACAGGTGACGTGATAGTATTACAGGTGTCGTGGGTGTCAAGTTAACGGGTGACGTGATAGGGTTACAGGTGTCGTGGGTGTCAAGTTAAAAAGGTGACGTGATAGTGTTACAGGTGTCGTGGGTGTCAAGTTAACAGGTGACGTGATAGTATTACAGGTGTCGTGGGTGTCAAGTTAACAGGTGACGTGATAGTGTTACAGGTGTCGTGGGGTGTCAAGTTAACAGGTGACGTGATAGTGTTACAGGGTCGTGGGTGTCAAGTTAACAGGTGACGTGATATGTTACAGGTGTCGTGGTGTCAAGTTAACAGGTGACGTGATAGTGTTACAGGTGTCGTGGGTGTCAAGTTAACAGGTGACGTGATAGTGTTACAGGTGTGTGTCAAGTTAACAGGTGACGTGATAGTGTTGCAGGTGTCGTGGTCATAGTTAACAGGTGACGTGATAGTGTTACAGGTGTCGTGGGTTCAAGTTAACAGGTGACGTGATAGTGATTACAGGTTCGTGTGTCAAGTTAACAGGTGACGTGATAGTATTACAGGTGTCGTGGGTGTCAAGTTAACAGGTGACGTGATAGTGTACAGGTGTGTGTCAAGTTAACAGGTGACGTGATAGTGTTACAGGGGGTCGGGGGTGTCAAGTTAACAGGTGACGTGATAGGGGTTACAGGTGTCGTGGGTGTCAAGTTAACAGGTGACGTGATAGTGTTACAGGTGTCGTGGGTGTCAAGTTAACAGGTGACGTGATAGTGTTACAGGTGTCGTGTGTGTCAAGTTAACAGGTGACGTGATAGTGTTACAGGTGTCGTGGGTGCAAGTTAACAGGTGACGTGATAGTGCTACAGGTGTCTTGGGTGTCAAGTTAACAGGTGACGTGATAGTGTTACAGGTGTCGTGGGTGTCAAGTTAAGCAGGTGACGTGATAGTGTTACAGGTGTGTGTCAAGTTAACAGGTGACGTGATAGTGTTACAGGTGTCGTGGTGTGTCAAGTTAACAGGTGACGTGATAGTGTTACAGGTGTCGTGGGTGTCAAGTTAACAGGTGACGTGATAGTATTACAGGTGTGTGGTGTCAAGTTAACAGGTGACGTGATAGTGTTACAGGTGTCGGGGTGTCAAGTTAACAGGTGACGTGATAGTGTTACAGGTGTCGTGGGGTCAAGTTAACAGGTGGACGTGATAGTATTACAGGTGTGTGTCAAGTTAACAGGTGACGTGATAGTGTTACAGGTGTCGTGTGTGTCAAGTTAACAGGTGACGTGATAGTGTACAGGTGTCGTGGGTGTCAATTAAACAGGTGTGATGTTAGTTACAGGTTGTGTGTCAAGTTAACAGGTGACGTGATATGTTTACAGGTGTCGTGGGTGTCAAGTTAACAGGTGACGTGATATTGTTACAGGTGTCGTGGGTGTCAAGTTAACAGGTGACGTGATTTTGGGTTACAGGTGTCGTGTGGTGTCAAGTTAACAGGTGACGTGATATTGTTACAGGTGTCGTGGGGTGTAAAGTTAACAGGTGACGTAATAGTGTTACAGGTGTCGTGGTGTCAAGTTAACAGGGTGACGTGATAGTGTTACAGGTGTCGTGGGTGTCAAGTTAACAGGTGACGTGAATGTTCAGGTGTCGGGGGTGTCAAGTTAACAGGTGACGTATAGTGTTACAGGTGTCGTGTGTGTCAAGTTAACAGGTGACGTGATAGTGTTACAGGTGTCGTGGGTGTCAAGTTAACAGGTGACGTGATAGTATTACAGGTGTCGTGGGTGTCAAGTTAACAGGTGACGTGATAGTGTTACAGGTGTGTGGTGCAAGTTAACAGGTGATGTGATAGTGTACAGGTGTCGTGGGTGTCAAAGTTAACAGGTGACGTGATATTGTTACAGGTGTCGTGGGTGTCAAGTTAACAGGTGACGTGATAGTGTTACAGTGTGTGGGTGTCAAGTTAACAGGGGGACGTGATAGTGTTACAGGTGTGTGTCAAGTTAACAGGTGACGTGATAGTGTTGCAGGTGTGTGTCAAGTTAACAGGTGACGTGATAGTGTTACAGGTGTCGTGGGTGTCAAGTTAACAGGTGACGTGATAGTGTTACAGGTGTGTGTCAAGTTAACAGGTGACGTGATAGTATTACAGGTGTCGTGGGTGTCATGTTAACAGGTAAACGTGATAGTTTACAGGTGTGTGTCAAGTTAAACAGGTGACGTGATAGTGTTACAGGTGTCGTGGGTGTCAAGTTAACAGGTGACGTGATAGTGTTACAGGTGTCGTGGGTGTCAAGTTAACAGGTGACGTGATAGTGCTACAGGTGGGGGTGTCAAGTTAACAGGTGACGTGATAGTTGTTACAGGTGTCGTGGTGTCAAGTTAACAGGTGAGGGGATAGTGTTACAGGTGTCGTGGGTGTCAAGTTAACAGGTGACGTGATAGTGATACAGGTGTCTTGGGTGTCAAGTTAACAGGTGACGTGATAGTGTTACAGGTGTCGTGGGTGTCAAGTTAGCAGGTGACGTGATAGTGTTACAGGGGTGTCAAGTAACGTGACGGAGTGTACAGTGTCGGTGTGTCAAGTTAACAGGTGACGTGATAGTGTTACAGGTGTCGTGGGTGTCAAGTTAACAGGTGACGTGATAGTATTACAGGTGTCGTGGGTGTCAAGTTAACAGGTGACGTGATAGTATTACAGGTGTCGTGGGTGTCAAGTTAACAGGTGACGTGATAGTGTTACAGGTGTCGTGGGTGTCAAGTTAACAGGTGACGTGATAGTATTACAGGTGTGTGTCAAGTTAACAGGTGACGTGATAGTGTTACAGGTGTCGGGGTGTGTCAAGTTAACAGGTGACGTGATGTGTTACAGGTGTGTGTGTCAAGTTAACAGGTGACGTGATAGTATTACAGGTGTGTGTCAAGTTAACAGGTGACGTGATAGTGTTACAGGTGTCGTGTGTGTCAAGTTAACAGGTGACGTGATATTGTTACAGTGTCGTGGGTTCAAGTTAACAGGTGACTGATATTGTTACAGGGTGTGTGTGTCAAGTTAACAGGTGACGTGATATTGTTACAGGTGGTCGTGGGTGTCAAGTTAACAGGTGACGTGATAGTGTTACAGGTGTGTTGTCAAGTTAACAGGTGACGTGATAGTGTTCAGGTGTGTGTGTCAAGTTAACAGGTGACGTGATAGTGTTACAGGTGTTGTGGGTGTCAAGTTAACAGGTGACGTAATAGTGTTACAGGTTGTCGTGGGTGTCAAGTTAACAGGTGACGTGATAGTATTACAGGTGTGTGTCAAGTTAACAGGGGGACGTGATATTGTTACGGGTGTCGTGGGTGCAAGTTAACAGGGACGTGATATGTTACAGGTGTCGTGGGTGTCAAGTAACAGGGGGACGTGATAGTATTACAGGTGTCGTGGGTTGTCAAGTTAAAGGTGACGTGATAGTGTTACAGGTGTCGTGGGTGTCAAGTTAACAGGTGACGTGATAGTGTTACAGGTGTCGTGTGTGTCAAGTTAACAGGTGATGTGATAGTTTTACAGGTGTCGTGGGTGTCAAGTTAACAGGTGATGTGATAGTGTTACAGGTGTCGTGGGTGTCAAGTTAACAGGTGACGTGATAGTGTTACAGGTGTGTGTCAAGTTAACAGGTGACGTGATAGTGTTACAGGTGTCGTGGGTGTCAAGTTAACAGGTGACGTGATATTGTTACAGTTGTGTGTCAAGTTAACAGGTGACGTGATATTGTTACAGGTGTCGTGTGTGTCAAGTTAACAGGTGACGTGATAGTGTTACAGGTGTGTGTCAAGTTAACAGGTGACATGATATTGTTACAGGTGTGTGTCAAGTTAACAGGTGACGTGATATTGTTACAGGTGTCGTGTGTGTCAAGTTAACAGGTGACGTGATAGTGTTACAGGTCTGTGTCAAGTTAACAGGTGACATGATATTGTTACAGGTGTGTGTCAAGTTAACAGGTGACGTGATATTGTTACAGGTGTGTGTCAAGTTAACAGGTGACGTGATAGTGTTACAGGTGTGTGTCAAGTTAACAGGTGACGTGATAGTGTTACAGGTGTGTGTCAAGTTAACAGGTGACGTAATAGTGTTACAGGTGTGTGTCAAGTTAACAGGTGACGTGCGTGACAATGCTATAATCTCAGGTGACGCAAGCCAAAAGGTTATTGTCCCACTTGAGCAAGGAGATAACTAGTTCCCACGTGTTCTTGCTGTTACCAGAGTTTGATGTCAGCTTTTCTTTGTAATTATTTTCTTTGGTTTCTCTCATTACTGATGTCAGAGTATTTCTGTATCGTTTAAACTGTCTACCCTACGTTAGCGGCCACTTTGCATATCATTTTTGTAATTTATTCCGATACTTTATAGATTGTTTGATGACTGCAGTAATATATGGTTTATCAGTATGCACCGGTTTAATCTTATATTCTCTAATTTTAAAGTTTTTGTTGTATGTGGTAGTAAATGCATTCACATAAGTATTAAAATCTTCATCAACATTCCTACCGGGGATATCTTGTTCCCAATTGTAATTTGTCAATTCTGCTTTAAAATTATCCATGTTTTCCAAACTCATCATTCTTCTTTTCAAAGATATCTGTGGGGAGTTATCAACATTTTTTAAAGAAAATATATTAAAAACGGGGAAATGATCACTGATATTTATGTTAATTATTCCACTCCTCACGCAATTATATATTTCAGTCGTCCATATATGGTCTATTAAAGTAGCTGAAGTTCTAGTTACTCTGGTTGGCTTTAGTACTGTTGGGTACATTAAGTGAGAAGAAAATATATTTATCAATTCCTTAACATTGTTATCCGTATCGTACTGAAGCAAATTAACATTAAAATCACCCATCACATAACACGGTAATTTTGACTCTGATACTATGGCATCTAAAATTTGTTCTAAGGACTGAAGAAAGTCATTCATACTTGAATTTGGTAGTCGGTAAATTAATCCAACTATGAAATTATATGGCTGAACAACCTTCAGGAACAGTGATTGCAGGTGTGGTAGTTGGAAGGAAACATTTTCCATTGATACACAGTGAAATTTGTTGTGCATATATATCGCCAATCCCCACCACTTGTAGTTTTGTTTTTGAAATTACCCGTGAAATTCTGGAAGTTATAAAGGGGCATATTATGCTGTTATTAAGCCTCGTTTCACACAGTCCTATTATATCAAAATTAAAGTCAAAAGTATTTAAACATTGTACATTCAAAGTGTCCAGATGGCGTGGAATGCTTCCTATATTAAAAGACAGTAATTTGAGAGATTGAGTAGAATTTGTTTTCTCCTTTGTGTCACCACAGAAAATGTAATCCCACGGTGGTTCGTATGTAATATCGTCACAGTGAATATCAAGGATATGTACTATCCTTGGTGAATATCATCAACCAAAAGTCTTTCTTGATCACAATATCTAGTCAAGTGAATACTTTATCACAATATCTCTCTCTCTCTCTCAGAGAGAGAGAGAGAGAGACTGCGTGAGAGGGAGTGTGAATCAGAGAGAATGAGAGAATGAGAGAAAAGAGAGAGAGAGAGAGAGAGAGAGGGAGGAGAGAGAAGAGAGAGAGAGGAGAGAGAGAGAGAGAAGAGAGAGAGAGAGAGAGAGAGAGAAGAGAGGAGAGAGAGAGAGAGAGAGGAGAGAGAGAGAGAGAGAGAGAAGAGAGAGAGAGAGAGAGAGAGAGAGAGAGAGAGAGAGAGAGACTGGATGAGAGGGATCGTAAACAGCAGAATGGTTAGATCAAATGCAGGATGTGGATTTGTTGGAGGAAGGAGATTAACGTTCTTGGTTTCTCAAGGGTAAGGCGTCAACAAAATATATATAAAATAATTCAAAAAGCGTTATATATGCTACAACGTAAAACAAAAAATTATATAAAATAATAAAAAATATATAGGCATAAATTAGGCACGCAACGCAAAGATTTTCCAAACCATGCATGACGAAGCGGGAAATGTAGGCCATAATTCTGTGGGAGAATGTTGTGGAAATGTAGAGAGAATTATTTTCCTCTGTATGCACAAGAAAATTATTGTTTATAATCTTCACATAATGTTGAATCACTGCATCATTACACTGGTAGTACTATAGTTAACAGGAGAGGTCATTGCCAAGGGAGGCAATTACCACTCGCAATTGCGAGTGGTAATTGCCTCCCCTTGGCAACGACCTATAACCTCACGACTAACCTAACCTCACTATAACCCCTAAAAGTTACTAAAACCCAACCTCACTATAACCCCTAAAAGTTACTAAACCTAACCTCACTATAACCCCTAAAAGTTACTAACCTAACCTCACTAAACCCCCCTAAACGTTACTAACCTAACCTCACTATAAGGTACAACCTAACCTCACTAACCCCCAAACGTTACTAACCTTACCTCACTATAACCCATAAAAGTTACTAAAACCCAACCTCACTATAACCCCTAAAAGTTACTAACTAACCTCACTATAACACCCTAAAAGTTACTAACCTAACCTCACTATAACCCCTAAAGTTACTAACCTAACTCACTATAACCCCTAAAAGTACTAACCTAACCTCACTATAACCCCTAAAAGTTACTAAACCTAAACCTCACTAATACCCCTAAACGTTACTAACT
Source organism: Chionoecetes opilio (assembly GCA_016584305.1). NCBI lineage: Eukaryota > Metazoa > Arthropoda > Malacostraca > Decapoda > Majidae > Chionoecetes > Chionoecetes opilio. Next base: position 39,238 of record JACEEZ010021933.1, read on the forward strand.
CTAAAACCCCACTATAACCCCTAAAAGTTACTAAACCTAACCTCACTATAACCCTTAAAAGTTACTAACCTAACCTCACTATAACCCCTAAACGTTTCTAACCTAACCTCAACTATAACCCCTAAACGTTACTGTTACGAGCGAGGACAGTGAGTTGTCTAGAGGAAGAGTAGCGAGACTGAAACGCCCGAAACCATAACAAAAGGTGATGGAAAGAAGTAGATAACAATAACAATTTTAATAATATCTAATAAATCACCTTGTAGCAAGGAGTAAGATGATCTTGCTTTGAAGCAACACAGGGGATGACTAAAGATAATGCTTAAAATCTAAATGACCATATGTTACATAA
>JACEEZ010021934.1:0-10529 GCA_016584305.1 Chionoecetes opilio
TTTGAAAACTGCCCATTGGCTTCCCGTGCCGGGGAAGGGTACCATTTAAACTTTTCTGTATTGCGAATTACAATAAAGAACTATTTGGCGGTTGGGTGTAATTTTTGGATAGGGGAACTTCAATTTTATGAAATTTTAATGCTCCACTCAAAGGTATTTTTTTTCCTTATGTTTTAGGACAAAAAAAATTTAATTTTCTTTTGTGTGTTTGTGTTATGCTTTGTCAATAAACTATACTACACACGGGTGTGTGTGTGTGTGTTGTGTGTTTTTCATCTTGTATTTACAGCCCAAGCAGGGGGGCCCGTATGGCCCCGTCTCCATATCAATTTTTAAACATTCATCCTTATGGTTAGTGTTGGCCAAAAGCCAGCCCCCGGGAGGGGGTCAAAAACCCCCGGCTGACCCCGTCCCCCATTCCTGCTGATGGACAGGGGCGGGGGTTTTAAAAAAACGCCCAAATTTTTCCCTCCCCCCGGGGGGATCGAACCCGGGACTTCTCGTTGTAAACTGAGCGGCTAACCCTACACTACGGATACCCTACGTAGTGTATGGTTAGGGGTAGTTTTTGTGTGTGGTGTGGTGTGTGTGTGTGTGTTTTTGGTGTGGGGTTTGGGGTGGGTTTTGTTGTGTTCGAACACGTACATAAAAATTCCCGAAGTACCCAACAACACTATGAAAATAAAATAAATTAAAAACAAACACCCTTTACATATACTATAGTCTTCTCAAACTGGGTAACCCAAACACGTTTCTTGTAACACTTTTAAGTGGAACATTCCTTAATATCACGACCCCGGGAAAAACACCGCCCCTCCAGTGATAGATCCTCCCCCCCTGTTGCCTCCACGCTCCTTATACCCCCTGAAATTCTTAAAAAAAAAAATTTATAAGGTACAAAGGCTTTTGGCCGGTTGTTTTTTTTTTTGAGTCTCGTAAACAGTATTACGGGGCCTAAGGGAAACTGAAAAATCGTTAAAAAAACTTATTTAAAACCAATATATTGAAAAGCCCAAAACCTTTTGCAAAGTGAAAAAGGGAAATTTCAGGTCGCATGTCCCCCCTTTGAAAGAAAGGGAGAAAATTTTGCGACACCGTCAGCTCGTCCCCCGTCCCCGCATAAAGCCCATAAGGTTTCGCGTCTAAAAATTGTCCCATCAAATATTATCGGGCCCTCACGCGCGCGACCCCCACTCGGCGCAGCATTGGTGTTTCAAGAGCCAACCCCCCTCTGAGCGCAGCATTGAGTGTGTTCAGAAACCCCACCATCTGACGCAGCATTGAGTGTGTTTTAAGAGCCCAACCACCACTCTGACGCAGCTTGAGTGTGTTCAAAAGCCACCACCCTCTGACGCAGCATTGAGTTGTTAGAGCCAACCACCCTCTGAGCGAGCATTGAGTGTGTTAAAAGCCACCACCACTCCCGACAGTTTAGTGTTTTCATGGCCCAACCCCCACTCTGAGCGCAGCTTGGTTTTGTTCAAGACCAACCCCCACCCCCGAGCGCAGCTTTGAGTGGTTCAAGACCCAAACCACCACTCGAGCGCACATTAGTGTTTCAGAGCCACCACCACTATGACGCGCATTGATGTGTTCAAGCCAACCACCACTTAGCGCAGCTTTGATGTGTTCAAGAGCCAACCACCCCTTTTACCCTTTGGATGTGTTCAAGGCCAACCACCCTTGAGCAGCATTGGTTGTTAAAGACCAACCACCCTCTGAGCGCAGCTTTGAGTGTGTTCAAGACCAACCACCACTCTGGCCAGCATTGATGTTCAAGAGCCAACCACCACTCTGAGCGCAGCATTGAATGTGTTCAAGAGCCAACCACCACTATGAGCGCAGCATTGAGTGTGTTCAAGAGCCAACCACCACTCTGCAAACTAGCACAGAATCAAATGGCATGAAGGTAAATAGAGAAAAGTCAAATAATAAGTGTTAAATTAGCATATGTTGCATATTTTCATCACTGTGATTTTCATTCGCTAATTTTGTTTAGAACATAAGAACTTAAGAAAATAAGGAAGCTACAAGAGGACGTGAGACCTACACGAGGTAGTCCCTGTATCTTAAATTAAGTCAAAACCAGTTTATAGTTGTGATTTGTGTATATGTTTGTTGTCGTCCGCTTGCTTTTCTGGCGAATATATTTAGCTTTTCCAGATTGAATGTCATAAGTATTGTTGTTGACGTGGTGAATGACAACACACGGATAATTCTCTATCCTCTCCCTCTAATTAATAACAGGCAGCCTCCACACTGGAGATTTAGATTTCGAATTTACACACCTGTTTCAGATTGATAAATGAACATATCAAGCCTACGAGGAAAAAATATTCAAACAACAATCATAAACTAAGATTACAACAAATACCTTCATCTTTTCTTAGTGCCTCTGTTGCTGAAAATATCAAATTCTTACAAAGGCTAAGAAAAGGAGCAATTTTTTAAGATTGGAATCGAAAGTCATATTTTTTATATAGAGATGTATGTAGACAAATAAATGTGTAGGTCACAAACACTTGGCGTCTGGGTCGATGGCTAAGCCGATAAAATCTCGGCGTGAGAGAGTCGCAGATGGAATCGAGTTTGAATGGAGGCAACGATGTAAAAAAAGATGGAGCCTGTAGAAAGACATATAACATAGGGATAATGTGACAGAAGGTAAAAAGGAAGGACAGAGAAAGGGGGAAGAGCTGAGTGAGGGAGGAAGTGTTTGTTTTGTCACAACTCTGAGCTCAGCACTGGCCAGCACCGCACCAGCCACCACCAACACATGTTTTTTTTGTTTTTTTAACATCACAAAGGCCAAGAGGCAAAAAAATAAAATAGAAGTAACAAAAAGCTTACTAAGTTGCCAGTCCCTATAAGGAAGACAGTAAGTGAATATAGAAAGGGGGGTGGGCCAATTGAGTTCGGGAGGGGTCTTGTCACTCTATTACTTTTATGCTACTACTACTTTGATTAATGACTTTTTGGGGAGTTCTCTAGCCGCGAACTCCATATTTTTGTTGGTATAAATTCAGAGTTATATCGACATTAAATTATAAATGTAGGTTAGTTGTGTACGCTGTCAATACGTATTATCCGTATCAAAGATATGAATAGTAAAATACTCATTCTTATTATTATCATTATTATTTTTTATTTTTTACATTTTGAGCCTATAGCGTCTGTTGGCAATTATCTTCCTTCCTTAGTTTTCTTATCAAAATCAAGATGAAAGATCTCACAACGTAATTTCCGTATTAAACCTTTGTTTGATACTCCTGTAGAAAAGCTATATAGAAAACGCCATTCGTGACTTCTTTAAAAGAAAGGAATCACAATTAAATGAAAACACATCACTCAAAACTTGGAGAAATCCCCTTTTTTCAGCAGCCACACCATTGTGGCAATAGTGAAGGGCGTAAATACCATGCCAGGAAGCGGTGATTGCGCGGGGCGTCGACGTGAAGCTGCGGGACAAGGCGCGGCGACGGCAGGGGGGAGAGGGGAAGCAGGACGAAGGGAGGAGAGCAGAGGGGACGGCAGGGGGGGGAGAGGCAGGGGGAAGATGGCAGGGAGGGGAGGCAGGTGGAAGACGGGAGGGGAGGGAAAGGGACGGGGCAGGACGACAGGGTGGGATGAAGGGGAAGGACGGCAGGGGGGAGAAGCAGGGGAAGGACGGGAGGGGAGGGAGAGGCAGGGGGAAGCGGCGGGGAGGGAGAGGCAGGGGGAAAGGGCGGCAGGGGAGGGAGAGGGAGGGGAAGGACGGCCCGGGGAGGGAGAGGCAGGGGGGGAAGGACGGCAGGGGTGGGAGAGGCAGGGGAAAGGGCGACAGGGGAGGAGAGGCAGGGGAAGGACGGCAGGGGAGGAGAGAGGGGGAAGGACGGACGGGAGGGAGAGGCAGGGGAAGGAGGGGGCAGGGGAGGGAGAGGCAGAGGAAATGGCGGCAGGGGGGGAGGGGCGGGGAAGCGGGGGGGGAGGAGAGGCAGGGGGAAGGACGGCAGGGAGGGAAGGGGCGGGGGGAAGGACGCAGGGGAGGGAGAGGCAGGGGGAGGGCGGCGGGGGGTGGGAGGCAGGGGGGGACGCGGGGGGGGGGAAAGGCGGGGGGAGGACGGGGGGGGAGGGAGAGGCAGGGGGGGGGAGCGGGGGGAAGGGGGGCAAGGGGTGGGGGGGCAGGGGTGGAGAGGCGGGGGGGAAAAAACGGGGGGGGAGAGGCAGGGGAAGGAGGGCAGGGAGGGAGGGGCAGGGGGAGGGGCAGGGGGGGAGGGGCAGGGGGAAGGCCAGGGGGGGGGGCAGTATGAAAAGTCTCCAATTTTCATCTAAAGGGAAACAAAACAATTGGTAAATCCTTTTTCTGTGCGTTACTGTTTTCATTTTTATATTCTTCTGATGATTTTCACATTTTATTTTTTCCCTTTAGCGGCTTCTTTTGTAATTTTTTTTTCGATTCAAGCGCTCAAAAAAAAAAAAGTAAAGGTGGTTTAGGGTCAACATCAAAAAACAAAACCACACACACCACACACCCCACACACACACACACACCACACAAACCCCCCCCACCACACCCCCACCCCACAACACCACCACACACACACAACACACAACCAAAACAGACCCAGACCAAAACCACACCCCCACACAAAACACACTGCTCCTTTTTTTTTCTCTCTCCTCTCTTTATTTTTTTTTTTTATAATGTTACATTTCAAAAATTCAAACAACATTACTTGGGGTTATAAATTCAGCTAAAGATTTCTTTTTAAAATTTCCCTATCTTAAATCTTACCGGGGGCTTATAATATCCTTATCACTTCTCTCTCTCTCTCTCTCCTCTCTCATCTCTCTTTCCTCTCTCCCCCTCTCTCTCTCCTCTCCCTTCATCCCCTCTCCTCCCCCCCTTTTCTTTTCTCTTCCTCTCTCTCTCTCTCATTTTTCTTTTCTCTCTCTCTCTCTCTCTCTGTCACACACACACACACACACACACACCCCACACACCCCAACATGAAACACACAAATACATTTGAAAGAAGGGTAAGTAGAGGAAAATGAAAAATGCAGAAATACAAAAAAAAAAAAAGCTAAGGGGAAAATTAAAAAAATATGAAAAAAAAAAAATAGGAAAAAGGGGGAGGAGGAGGAGGGAGGAAATTTTCATGGATTACATAGAAATACAGAACCAGGAGACCTTGGTCCATAGGGGGTAAACTGCTGAAATACATACTATAACTATCAATTACTTTAAAAAAACTTGGAAAAAGATACCCTTTTTCCCTAAGAGGATAGGGAAAAATGGAAATTTCAAAAAGGAATGATAGGATATGAAAAATCTAACTACAACTACCACTAAACCCCTACAAATAAACGATACGGGGGACTGTACGAATTCGCACTATCAATACCCATTTACTTTTCAGTGGCGTCAATCTGTTTTTGAATGTAGTTATTGTGTTGGCTCGACAACATTTGCTGGTAATTGTTCCATCGATCAACGCTCAAACATTAAAATAATTTTTAGGGAGATGGGTGATGCCGTTGACCTTTTAAATTTTTAAAAACCATTATTTCTTTTTGTCACTTGAGTTAAAACTCGAATGGGTTTTTGATTTGACTAAAAACCTTTTGGATCAAAAAGGTTTCTATAAATCCCCCGGATTCTACATCCTTTAAGGAAACATTTTAAATTTTTCCGAGTTCTCTTCAAAAATAAATTTTTCGCAGAAGGGAATTTTTTTGGTTCTCTTCTTTGCACTGATTCCAATTTGCTTGATCTTTTACGAAACAGGGCGACCAGAATTAAACGGCATATTCCGGGTCGGCCAAACCCAAGGGACGTTATAATTGGTCTTATTTCGGATTTCTATGTTCAAATTTATTTTTTAAAAAAACCCCAAATCATATTTGCCTTTTTACGGGCAGCTAGGCATGCAAACGGGTTTTTTCAGATCATTACTGATATGAACCAAAATCCTTTTCCTGCTGTACTTCATTTAAACGATTTATTTTGCATTTGATAGTTATTTTGAGGTTATCGTTGCCTAATGCATTACTTTACTTTATCAAATTTTTTTTAATAGCCTTTATCACTCCAATCTGATAGTTTGTCGAATCACTGCTGGTTCGCAGTTTTCTCTAGTATATGCTTTACCCCCTAATTTGGTTCATCTGCTTTCTTTTTTTTAATAAAAGTCCGCAGCCAATCGTTGTATTTCAAAAAATGGGACCCAAACCGAGCCCTGAGGCACCCCATATGAATCAAACAATCAGATGCCTCGCCATTTATTACACCCGTTGTTTACGATTTGAACCCAATCGCAAATCCATGAACTAATTGCTCTCCTTCCAGTTCCCTTAGTTTGGTAAACAGTCGCTTATGGGGAAACTGTATCGAAGGTTTTTCTAAAAAATAAAGAAATTAAAATCCGGGGGAAATTTTTTGGGTCCCATTTGAAAAAATACAAAAAAAAAAACCCATGGGTTTTGTTAACGGGATCTCTTTTTTTCGAATCCATGCGGGGAGTTTAGTATAGAGTTTTTTTTTCATCGAAAAAGCACATTTTTTCCCGCAATATTTTCTCAAATATTTTAACAATCCGGACTTAGACTAATTGGGCAAATTACTTGCGGGCTCTTACTCCCTTTCTTGAATACGTGTTTTTCTACCCACAACTAGGAACATTTTTTTCACTTAGCGATTTATTGAAAAAAATTTTAATGGGACGAAATTGACTGGAATTCGCAGTGCCCGGGGCCGAGATTTCGTCCACCCCCAGGATTTTGCTGAGCATTTTCAGCAAATACTTTATATTTCGTCTACTGTTATCTCTCCTTTTACCATCTATCCCTTTCGTCCTGCATACATGTTTACTGTTTTTGGAAATGGATTTTCGTCTTTTTTAATAATACCGCTTTAAAAGTATTCTTGAGTACAAAAGCCATACTTTTATTTCATTTACCAAATTTATTATTATCTTTCATGGCCAATACTTGTTTTGACGTTTTTCTTACTTCGAACGTATTAAAGGAAACCCTTTTCGGGTTTTTTTTGGACCCCCTTTGCAATTTTGTCTTCATACTCGCCTTTTTAGATTAATTGTCCTTTGCGCGACGTTTTGACGTCTTGATTCTCTAGAATCGCGTCTGCATTTGATCTTTGTAAAATTTTACCTCGGGGCTTTTCTGCAGATTTGTTGGATCTCATTATTCTCCAACTGGGTTGTTTAGTTTTAAACGTTTTCTTACCATGGGAACATGTTTTTTTCCCCCCACCCATGGGGTTTTTTAGTAATCATTACACATGTTTTTTGGGGTTTTTACCATTTTGTAGGCATCCTTCAAATTCGCTTAGTACCCTGCTTCTTCGTGAAATCTGCTTTATTATAATTTGGGACTAATAACCATTTTCTTGTGTCTACATTTCAATTTTTCCGCATCTGATTAGCCTGTGATCACTGTTTTTCCAATGTTCACCTATATCGCGTAACTCAAACAAAGTCGGATGAAAAATTTTAAAAAGGGATACATTACCCCTTTGGGTCCGGGCCACCTAATTAAATTACTTCGTTCAACTATCAGCATCGCAAAACCCTTTCTAAAACACAAATTTTTATTCCAGTTTAATAGGTAGGTTAAAAACTCCACAATAATTGTATCGTTATTATTGTTTCCAAAGACTTTTCTCGCATACAGGGGCAATCTACTCCGATTTAAATTGGGAGGGAAAATTTGTCCCAATATTAGCAATTTCCGTTTAGCTTAATCTTTTTCGTAACGAGCTAATATCTTTGTTTACTTTATCGTTCGATTGCTTGCAAATTTTTTTTTAATTCAAAAAATGACCCTCCACCTGATTTATCTGCGACAATTTAGGAATGTTAACCTGGAATGGCTTTTCGCTAATAAAAGTTTTCTTTTTGTTGACCAACTCTCAGTGATACTGACGATATCGGCGTTTCGGGAACAAAATTTTCTAATAATTCGTTACGCTTTAAAAAAGCTTCGGGTTATTTTGTGAGTAATTTAAGTCCTTGTATTTTGGGACCTTGCGTAGGGGTTTTCGGCAGGCTCTACGGTCCCCCTGTTTCAGGCGCTTGATTAGTTTTTTTGATTATATTTGCGGAAACGGACGTGACCCAGCTTGTGTGGGGGAAGAAAGGGTTAAGGTGATGCTGCTACCGCCCTCCGCTCGTCGTTTTCTTATCTTTAAAAGAAACTTTTTCATTTTAGCAGCGTCCCAATCGTGCATGGCCACGGGGCTGAGGTTTTGGGGTCCGTCATCCCCAAAAAGGGTGGAATCCTCAAACCCGGGGGGATCCTCGTAAAAATTTTCCCAAAGTTTGCGAAGTCACTTCTCCTGTGCACAAAGAGACCTTTGTCGGTTATTTTCGCGACCCTTACGTAAAAGGTTTTGGGGCCACTCCCAGTCTGGGGGGAATTCCAAATATGATTGTTATTTTATCTTTAAATTTTCCCGGTCAAATTCCTGTATTGTCCAGAAAATTTTTTCAGATCCGCTACTGTACAGTCGTTTGTTTTTTGCAGGATAATAGAGTGTTATCTTATGTTCTTTGTGACGTCATCCAGGCTGCAGTGGTCGCGGCTTGCTCCGGAAACGAAACGCTTCCTTTTGTCACTCGTGACCCTACAAAAGAGGAGGGGGGGGGGGGTTTAAAAAGGGGGGGGAAGGTGAGGAGGAGGAGGAAGGGGGAGGGGGAGGAGAAGAAAGGAATAAAAACCAAAAACCAGGGTGACATCCGCCTTTTTTTTGTTTTCTGGAGGTGTTGTTCGGGAAAACCCTTTTCTCTCCCACTTGTGGGAAATTATCCCCCAAACCCCTCTCATATTGGTAGAGTGGTATTTTTCTCCCCCCCCCCCCATATTTAGAGGTTTTTTTCTGCTCGTCATAGGGGGTGCGTAAGGGTTTAATATAATTATAATTAATGAGTATGATTAAGGTAATTTAGTAAAAGATAAGTACTGGGGATATATAATTATATTCCCGTGGTTTTTAAGCTGTGCACCTTTAAATTTGGGCGATGGCTATTGTCGCCGTCATTTAAATTTTCCCCAAATTTAGGGGGTCACCTGATCCCTCCAAAGGTGACACGTGTAATTTATGGTGGGCCCCACCACCCCCACAGGGGGGGAATCAGTACACCCGCCTCCCGGAGTAACGTTAAAATACGTGCTTGTCTAAAGTCCGCCAGAACCTCGCCAATAATTTTCTTCAAATGTAAACTAAAAAAAAGTCGTGTCATAAATTTTTGGTTAAAACATCGGTAATGGCTAACCTTTCGGTGCTGTCTGCCGTATGTCATAAAACGGTTGGTATCATGCCCAAAGTGCTTCGTCTCACCACAACTCATGCCTATAATAGTTCTTATCCTGACATATTGTTTTAGGATTCTACCGGGGTGTTAAAATAGAATGCTGAGGAATTTTAAAAAGATTGATTGAACATGGGCTCGGTGACCGCCCCGGGGGTTCACTAGGCCCTCCGAAACACTTGCAGTTTTGCTTTATTGTAAACCCCCTCACTGCTGAGGCTGCTTCGCACAATCCCCCCCCCCCCCTTTTAACAATCCTGGATTTTCCCCTATACTCCCCCCTTTTTTTTTGGACCAAATTACGCCACTGCTTCTGAGCCCTTCCCTTCCCCTTCTATTATTGTCCAAATATACTCTTGAATTTTGAGGCAATTTTTTCTTAATTTTTTGCATGATAAAAATGGAATTTTGTCGTATTTTTTCCAAATATTATTGAATTTAAACAATTTTTTTTGAAATTTTTTTATTATTATTTTTATATTTTTTTTTTTTTTTTAATTTATGCTTTACACTCTCTTCATACTCCTGCCGGTGATGTATGTGGCCTTCATGGCTCAGGTGTAAAGATGAAAAGTCCCCGGCGATCATTTGGGCCGGGATACTTCGCATTCCCTCATAAAAATGAAAAATCAAAGCAGTAAATCTTTTGAACCTTTTAAATCCTTTGGGTTTTTTTTAACATTGTCTCATCGGGGCAGATATGAAGTTTTGAACCCTTTCTGAAAAGAACTTAGGATTTGGCTTGCAAACCCCGAGCAGTAACTGCTTTGGGTTTTTTATAATGTTTCACTAAATTTCCTTTCATATTCGGCAAAAAACCCTGACACGATTTGTCTAGACTGTACGGCTTTATAAAGAAGAATTTGTACAATGTGTAAAACCCTTTGGAGTGTTTTTGAATCAACCCTGATAAAAGCCGTGCGTCTGGATAACAGGTATGGGAAAAACCACCCGACGCGATAAAAGAACCTAAGTCTCCAGCCCCCCGCCTCTTGTCATCACGGGCTCTGATCACCGCGACCCATCAGTCACTGAACATGCGTATTAACACCTATGACCGCTTTCAAACCCCCTACCCCGATAATTCCTAGTTTGTTAAATTTGCTGGGATGATTTTCGGGGGATAGAACTGGTTTGATGATTGGGAAAGAAACCCCGGGGCATAAAAAAAAACTTTAAGTTTTTAGCCCCCCTTTTTTTTAAATTTTCCCACCCCCC
>JACEEZ010021936.1:0-12500 GCA_016584305.1 Chionoecetes opilio
GTGTTTGTTGTAATAAAAGAGAATTTTTTTTTAATATATATGATATATAATGAGGACTCAGTGTATTGTGTATTACCGCCTACGTGTTCCCTAATCCATCCATAAAAATCCATAATCCTAATACATAAAAAAATTAAAAAATACGGAAATTTGTATTTACTTATGTTTCTTTTATATTTCATTTATACATCTATATTATCATATATCTTTCTATTTACTTATCTATTAAACTGTGAATTTTTTTACAGAAAATGGTAAATGTGATGTGAGGCTCTGCTTCATTGAGAGGCGTAACTATTTCAAGGAGCTCCATATATAATGCAAATTATATAAGACTGTGAATCAATCAATCATTGGGGGCATACGACGGGGGGCGCGTCGCCTTACCCACCCTACAATGCCACTCCCGGGGGTCACCACGCGCGAGTCCCCATGTAGGCTCCCTTCCCATACCAAGCAATTCCAGACAAGAAGTATCAACTGGCCCCAGCCACGAGCCTTGTGGACGCCCCCTTGGCCTCCTCCACGCCGGATTGTCTCTTACAGATACAACCCAATGGGAAGGATCGGTTTCAGGGTAGCGTGCCACATGCCCATATAGCCGAAGTTGGCGTTGACGGACTATTCAGGTAATAGGCCTCGATTCAGTCTCATGGTGTAATCGCTGGTTTGAGACGTAATCATCCCAGCGATCCGCATGAATCTTCGAAGACACTTATTACCAAAGGCATCAATTCGCCTCTTCAAGTCGCTATTTAGTGTCCATGTCTCACAACCATAGAGTAAGACAGGGATCACAAGCGGCTTGAAGATCCGGATCTTTGTCCTCCTGCACAGGTACGGACAACGCCAAATACTCCTGCTGAACAAGTCCATAACACCGTGGGCTATGCCAATCCGTCGTAAGTAAGACTTCTTGACGTGACCCGCCGTCATTATGAACTGCGCTACCAAGGTATTTAAAACTTTCCAAGATCTCAATGTCCTCGCCGCACGCATGAACAGACTGTACTGTTTCATCTAGTAAGTCTCCAAACACCTGGACCTTGGTCTTGAGCCAGCTGAGACCGCAAGTCCCAAGGCTTTGCCTCCTCGTGCAGCGCCTCGAGAGCCATCACCAGGGCCTCCAGCGACTCAGCAAAGATTACTGCATCATCGGCAAAAACAAGATCAGTGATCTTGATATTGCCGAGGGATGCTCCACACTCACTTTGATCTACAACTTTGCCCAATACCCAGCCCATACAAGTGTTGAAAAGGACGCACCCTTGCCTCACTCCTGTATTCACAGGAAAGAAGCTGGATACACCTCCCCCACACTTCACAGCACTCTCAGTCCCAGACTACAGACCAGTCATCAAACCAATAGTCCTTGCAGGAATCCTGCGAAGTCGCAGAAGATCCCAGAGTGATTCACGATGCACTGAATCAAACTCCTTCTTGAGATCAACATCGGCTGCAAGCATCCCCTGTCGAAACTCACGTTGGCGTTCCACCAGGACACAAAGTACTAGGATACGGTCCGTTGTTGACTTACCAGCCGTGAACCCAGACTGCTGAGGTCTCTGATGCCTCAGGAGATTGCTGCGGATCAGTGTCAGCAATAGATGGGCAAGCACCTTGCCTGGCACGCTGAGCAGTGCAATACCGCGGTTATTGTTGCAGTCCTGACGGTACCCTTTCCCTTTCCGGATAGGGACGACCAGCCCCCTTTTTCAGTCAGGAGGAATGGTACCTGATTGCCACACGGCAGTCAGGACAGCATGCTACCCGCGGATCTTGGCCTTACCCCCAGCTTTGAGGAGCTCCGCACTGATATTACAGACACCAGCTGCCTTTCCACCCCTCAACTTTGCGACAGCTTCTCTGACTTCGTCAAGAGAGGGTGAGGTTTCGTCAATGGGAGGATCGACATCCACTGGACGTGAAGATATAACTATTATTTTGTGTTTGGTTTTGAAATCTCATACGTTACCTATTTTCTATTCTAATGTAATAATCAGAAATGTTCAAAAAATGTATAATTGCAATTTCAACATGTCAATTATGTTTACATAATCACAACACAATAAATATAGTCGAAACATTATCATAGTTTCATTACCGATATAAGAAGGATGTAATGAAAGACTAACACAACCCAGTGATACATAAATTATGTGTTGCATTTGATACTGACCATTAATCTACCTATATGAACCAATGTTGCATATATGTAACATTCCATATTTCCCACAAATACTATGATGAGGTGAAAGTAACGTCATATTCATTTTATCAGAGTCCAAAGTAGTCAAATAATGTGGGTCTTGAATTTTTATCCTGCCAGAAAAGGACTCTGGGTTCTAGAGGGTTAATTGATTGAATGCATTGAATGATTGAAATAAAAAGAAAAACAGACTCTCCCTCGACCGGGACACGGGCAGTTATCTGCACTATTTATGTTATTGTCCAAGCTCGCTTCGCTCGCTTGGACACCTATTTCAGCCGAATTAATTATTTGGTACTAAAAAGATTGGTGAATCTGTCATATAGGCTTGTAAAATGTTTACTCCACGAATGGGGGCAAGGTCTAGAGTGCATATTGGCTTATAAAATGTTTACTCCACGAATGGGGGCAAGGTCTAGAGTGCATATAGGCTTGTAAAATGTTTACTCCACGAATGGGGGGAAGGTCTAGAGTGCATATTGGCTTGAAAATGTCACTTTGTTGTTCTTGTTTTTAAGTAATCTTAAGTAATCTAAAGTAATCTTATGTAATCTTATGTAATCTTATATAATCTTGTGTAATCTTATGTAATCTTATTACGAGCGAGCGCGAAGCGCTCGTGAGTCCTCGGTGGATACGGGATTTTTCTTACTTAAGCAGCCGACCATGCCCGGCCCGACCCGACCGTCACGCTTTTCAGGAGCTTATATCTTTGGAATCCCGCTTCTGATTGACAAGCGGTCTTCGCCATCTGATAGCCCCATTCAATCCCTTTTGTGCTTGACATGTTTTGTCTCACGTGAGGGGTCAGCATGGCGCGTGGCGCGTGCCGCGTGAGAGGTGTCAGACAACGTTATCTTGCTATAGCTGAGAAACGGCTCTACCGACTAAGTTGAAATTTGGTGTGTGGTTTGAGACCACACACCTAGCAATGTCACACAGGTCAAACTCCGGGTGACGCCGCACGTGCGCACGTGCGGCGGGTTTCTACGGGCCCGCTCATCCTTCGCCGATTAAGGCGTCTTACTGGTGTTTACTCCACAAAAGTTTACTTTAGCCTGTGCGAGCTTGGACACGTTCCGCATCTTCAGTGTGGACGTCTATTTCCTAGTTATTATCTTTCTTCCTTATTATTATGTTTCTTTGCAATTTTTGCCCTGTGTATGTATCATTATCTTTGTTGTGTTGTGTCTCACGTTTCTAATTTTTATTCTTCGTCATTATTCTGCGTCATCACCTCTCATCTTGCCCCCGTAGCAGACTTTCGTCTATTCCACACCTCCCGGCCAAGGGGAAGAAGCTTAGCTCTCTTCTCAGAGCCACGTCCGCACCCCAAACCCATTTACCAGGCGTGAGCCTAGCCTCACGTCCCAGACCAATCACAGTGCTGCTTTTCTCATCCGCCATAACCCAGTCCACCGGCCTGCCATGCCTAGTAGGGTACGCCGTATAACAAAATTCTTTTTTCAACTTTGCATGCCAATTACCTATGTAAAATGGAATTCTAAGACGATTTTTCTTTTCCATTTTTGCATTTGAGCAATTCTTACTATGCAAAATCGCACTTTTATATGCACCCTTATCGAATAATACTTAAATGAGTTACGCAGTGTCCGGTGGTCCTGTTATTGCATCATGGCACCAATTGAGTCCAAATGACTAGCGTGGTAAGCTCTTTCTGATAAAGTTGGTTCATCAGGCACTACATACAGTGTCACAGCCTCTACGTTGGCCTAGAACGTGTCCATCATGTCCTTCTTAGACCTGAAGCAGGGTAGGGGTCTCCCAGTGGTGGGCCCGAGCCCGGATGAACCCGTCTCTGGCCTGCTGCCCCACCACTGCGCCGCAGCCTCTGTCACCTGCTTCACGACTTTTTCGGTGCTCTGAGTGTGGATAGAGAAACTCCGGAACCTCGTACGGCTTGACCAGGATCTCTGGATCTGATCCCGGACAGTGAACAGGTGAATGCCGGCTCGTGCACCTGGCCAGGCTGCCAGCTGATCAGTGTCTGCAAGCTGGTGGCTGACAAGTTCAGTTTGGGGTGTGATGCGAGTCTTACACTGGTGTCCCCATACTCCTCGCCAGCCCCAGCTTCAAAATCTGGGTCACGGCAAAAGTGCGGTCGCCCTCACTCTGACTCCCCATCAGCGAGAGGAGGACACATTCTCAGTGTGCGAACCATGCCCCTGTCCGCAGTAGAAGGTCACAGCTGTTTGGACCTTTTTTGGGCTGCGACCTCATCACTCTGAGCTGCGTGAGGATGTGCTTGGGGCGGTCCTCTAGTCTGTGGTGAACCTTGATGTCGTAGTAGAGTTTGAAGTACACCTACAGGCAGTAACTTGACTAGGATTTCCAGATGTTCAGTTCTTTGCCAGTCAGTCCATGCTTTCTGGTCCACATGTACACGAGCGAATGGGCTGTGGTGAGCCATCTGGAGTGGGACACCTTGCCACACTTGATCTCCTGCAGCTGGGAAACGGGAGAACGCCCCGCTTCAACAGCCTGGCCCAAACTGGTAGGAGACCTGCTGGTCAGTGGACATGTTGAACAGGATAACTCCGGTATCTCCGTGAGATCTTCACCGCCTGGCACTCCTCTGAACTCTGCGTTTTACTGCATCTCATTCACGCTGGACAGCGACTGCACAATGGACCCGTGAAACCAGTGTCAGATTTAGGTAGGCCCGCGATGCTGGTGATAAGGTGGCGCAGGGCAAAATCGTTTGTGTGCAACACGTATATACTCCAGAAGAGCTTGCGTCCCAGCACTTCTCCAAATGGGCGTGAGTACCACCCTTCCACCCTGTGTTGGCCCTAGTTGAGTCACCTTGCAGTCGATCAGTGAGTCGGTGGAGTCGTATGTCACCAGCAGATCATAGAGAGCCTGAGCCACCTTGAACGCAGGCTTCTCAGGTGGCACCGGGTCTCTGGTACAAAGTGCCGAAGGTACCTTCCAGATGGCTCCTTTGTCACTGACACATGCTCCCCCCTGATCAACCTGGGTGCAGTTTCATAGCTGTCGGGCACCATCGCCCTGGTCTTGTCCTTCCTCCCATCGTAACCCAATCCAAAATATTTGGTACCCCGGTGCTTCCCCCGGTCAAGGTCCCCCGGCCGATGCCATGGCATCCTGCCTGGCCCTCCTCAGCTTGTTAGGATCGCAGACCAGGTACGACATGTCTGGAGAGAGGTGGCCGTCAGCGATAAGGTCCTGGAGGAATCCAGAAGCCAAGGCAGCAGCAGCAGTGGGCGGAACGTCGAACCGGATGCTTGCCAGCGCCCGGTTTCCCACTGGCATTGTGTTTCTTCTTGCAGCTGGCCGTCCAAGTACTGCATCACAAGGGGTGCCAGGGACCCAGCCCCCTCCCTGAGCAGTCGGTCTACCAGTATGGCAGCCTCCTGTTGCTCCTGCCCCCTTTCCTCTGATGGCAGGGGGAACGACTCCTCCGTCCCATCCTCAGAATCCCGGTGATCTTCAGCCTGGCCAGGAACATCTGTTCCCGCAGTCAAGACGTCTGACCTTTTCATCTTTCTGCTTCTGCTTCTTCAGCTTAGGGCCCCCTCTTTCCCAATGCTTTTTCTTTGCTGCTTTCACTTGTCTATGCGTCTCATTCTTGTCTAAACCCCCGTCACCATCATTGCACTCTCCTCCCCAACTTTGATCCTCTGGTAGTACAGCCACTCCCGGTTTTAAAGTAGGGACTTTGCTGGCCAGGGGGCAGTCACACTGCACGTGTGCTCTCGGGTGGCCACAGTGGGGGTTTGGGGCAGTGGGATTCCTGGTCCTTGCAGAGGAAGATCGTGTGAGGGCAGGCCGTTTTGTCAAACAGCCTGTCCATATTCTTCTCCACGAATTCCTTTACTGCTTTAGTTGCTCTGTCTCTCACCACTTCACTAACCTTCTTCCAAAAAAGTTCTATCCTTCTGGTCACGGACCGGTCAATAACAACCACTGGAGGTGCAAACTGGGCGTTTGATTTCTTCCACTGGGCAAGCACCATGGGGGTCAGATCCTTCGCAATGTCTCTTACTGGGTATCCCCCCTTGTCAACACCATCCCGGATGCCGCTGAGTTCTTGGAGAAGGATTCCCCTCTTCATCACGCCGCGATACGTAGGCACCTCACTCTCAGCAAACTCTCGTCCACCGCCAACAAAGGCGGCCAACTTGGATCCAGAGCTCTGTCAAGTTGCGGGCTTCGGCCCACTTGGCTTACAAGGAGAAGCCATCCTGAAAAAGACGATCAAGAATTGATGATAGGTGCAAATGAAGCCGTTACTTTAGCGGGGCTAAGCTATGCTTTGCATATAAATATAAAAGTCCATTTTTGCATAGCAAGAAGTGCTCAAACAAAAAGTTGAAGAGGCCAAACCACCCTTAAAATTCAATTTTACATAAGAAAGCACCCTGCCAAATTCGAAATAATCTACATTTCACTTTTCATTGGACCTACGGCGTACCCTAATGCCTAGCGCTGTTTGTGGGCCAATCAGCGCGCCAGATTTTATGTACCATCCCTTTATATCCTGTACCTATATGTTTCTGTCTATTATGCTATATGTTTCTGTCTATTATGCTATATGTTTCTGTCTATTATGTTATGTTTTAAAAATAAATTTTCGTATAACTACTCTATTCTGTTCTCTATATTTTTGCTGCTTCTTTTATTATATATTATGTCTTATTATGTATGTTCATTGTTATGTTATATATTATGTATGTTATAATATTATGTCTTATTATCAACTTGTGAACAACAGCAAGTCGGACCGCCCGGCACCTTTTTATTCTTTTTCTCTATTTATATATTTCTAAACTTTGTATCCTTTGTAATTTCCCCCCAACTTTCTAAATATACTTGAAACTTGAAACTTGACCTCGGCCTCTCTTAGTTCTCGTTCCTCACTCACCGCGGAGGTCATATTCACGCTCCTTGCCTCTGGGCGGCCCACGCGGCCGTCCCCAGCCTGTCCTGGCTACATATCATCTCCTGTACTAAACTCCTTGTAATATACAATCTTCTGTCTACAATCTACAAGCTGGTAATTATTAATTTATACCCACACACATACTTATAAGGACACATGTATTGACTACGTCACTACACAGACCTGACCCCACGTGCTCCATGCCTTGCCGCTCCTCGCCACACAGCTACCACGCGCCAGCCCCAACTCGCCACTACCGCCACTCTCATTTCATATTCCTGCCACACCACACTACTCATCAATATACAAGTATTATACCACCTTGACCGGTACAGAATGGTGGCAACGGTATTGGTCTCTGTCTGTGTGTTCCTTAGTGTGGGTATATGCTACGTCTCTCTGGTTCCCACGTGGTCCCCTGATGTTCTGCCGCGCCGTATCTCTGAGCTTCCTCCTGCCCACCCATGCTGTTCCTACTACACTCATCGGCTTCCTGCCAGCGGCGCCCAACCCATGTTTGATGTCACGTGCGGCTCATGTACGCCCGCACGCCCCTGACGGCACCCTATCCTGTTTAGATGTCATGTGCAGCTCCCGCACGCCCATCCCGCCCCGTGCAGCCCGCCTGCACGAATTTCCTGTCCGCCCACGGCGCCATATCCTGGTATGATGTCACGTGCAGCCCACTCCCGCACGCCCTTCACGAGTACCTCGTGAGCCTGTTCCTGCTTCTTCCCTGGTAAACGTATGTCGTTCAGTGACTGATCTTGTATATTTTTCATGTCACCTGGAAACGTGACCTTTCTCATGTGTTTTGTGTTCTTTCTGTGATTTTAACGTGCCCTATATATTTTGCCCTTGGTTGACTCATATCTGGTTACATTTTTCATATCTGCAGTGTTGCTATATTTTGGGCTACTTCTATCATTCGTGTGTATTTTCTGTGTATTTTGGGCTAAAAAACTATTTTTGCGTGCATTCCTTTCTCTGGCTGTTCATTTTCACGGCTTGGTGTCCCACGCGGTCATCCTCCCGGCTCCCTCACAGGCCGAGGGTAGGATTTTACGTTTTGCTTCGATGATGCTTCTGATGCTTGGTGTTCCACGTGTTCACCCCCCACCCCCCTGTTTTAGTGGACAATGGAATGTCCCCTACGACGCCGCCGCTCCCTCATGTCCCACCCCCTTGGCTGGGTCAGTCCAGGGTGGCAGCTTATCGCTCGCCCACCCCTCTCTGCCTCTCTCCAGTCTGCATCGTGGCGCTCGCCCACGTGTGCCTCACCTCGGCTGGGTCTCTGCACGCCCGCCGCCAACTCCTCAATTCATCTCTCCTCTGTTGGCTTAGGCAGTGCTTTCGGCTGGTTTAGTTTTAGATAACTGCAGACTCTATCTCCTTACTGGTTGTTCGCCTGTGTTAGCTTCAGCGTGTCTTTGGCGGGAGTAGATATCCTCATTTATGTGTCTGTGTTGCAACATGGTGTGTAATAGCGTATTTTCGCGACCGCTCTGGCCCGGTCTGGACTGGGCTAGTCCCGGGCGGTCACTGTTTTTGCGAGGCAGTCTAAAACGGGTTAGCCCAGTCCAGTCCGGTCCGACCCAGATAGCAGGACCACCTTGGACCAGTGTGGGGAGAACTGGCGCATGCGCACTACAGTCAGCGGGGAAGGCGACCAGGAGCTTCTCGTGCTGCTGATAAGACATGAAACACCATGATGGCCGACCATAAGACTAAAGTATCACAGGCGTGGTAGTTGTAAAGTCTTCAGCACAGGTTAAAAGGCGGACGACAAAAAGGATATTGACAAGATGGACGCCTGCCGCCTCCACAGTTCAGTTCAGTACCGCCCACTCGATCCCCCAGCCAATTGGAACGACGAATGGGACGGGGCCAGTCTCGATGTATTTTCGCGACCATCAGTCCACCCTGACCCGGTCCGGACTGGACTGAACCAGGGCGGTGAACGTCACGAAAATGCGCTATAAGTTACGCGCTTCATTTTGGTCATAATTTCCACTTTGATATATTGTATACGTCTTCTCAAGACCACTGAATGGAATCTTTGGGTCATAATTTCAACTTTTGCTATTGTATACGGTTTCTCAAGACCAATGAAGTATTTTTGCGTACTTTTGTGATTTTTGGTTCCCATATTAAAATTTTTATATTGTGCATATGTGCTCAGCTTATATTCAGTCTACGTCTCGCTTGAGTGGTTAACTAATACCTTGTTCAGCTTATTTTCAGTCCACGACTCGCCTGCGTGGTTAACTCATATAGTCTCAACTTATTTTCAGTCCGCTACTCGCAAGAGTGCCAGGGTGGTTTGCTCATATATTGTGTATTTGGTGTGATGCATCTATATTCTACTACGTGTGATTTATATATTCCCATTTCTGAGTGATTTTCACATATATTCTCCTTTGGTGTGATTTATATATTTCCATTTTTGTGTGATTTTCTCATATTTCTCCTTGGTGCTGTTTCCATATTTATGTTTTTGAGTACTTCACTAACATGTTCTCCTTAGCGTCATTTTTGGTTATCGGTTTATTTCCCTCCATTTTTGTGTGTTCCCATTCAGCTTCATTCTTTCCCCTTACGGCACCTTATACTATACCCTATGTTTTGTTCATGTCTATATCCCCTATGAAACTTGAGAACAAGTTTCGTCTTTCACCGGGGGGAAATGTACTGTACTGGGTCGGTAGTTAGGGTATATTTGGCAATAATATATGGCAGCTCTCTCCTTGACCTCGTTTATAAATATGCTTGACGCGTGACCTCAGCCTCTCTAAGTTATCGTTCCTCACGCACCGCGGAGGTCATATTCACGCTCCTCGCCTCTGGGCGGCCCACGCGGCCATCTCCAGCCTGTCCTGGCTAACTATCATTTCCTATACTACAATCCGGGCAATATACAATCTTATGTCTACAATATACAAGTTGCGTACTCATTTACCCCATATACTATAAGGAACACACACACGCTTTAAACAAGACAGACCAAAGACATCACGTGCTTCGCCGACCCGCTCGCCACCGCCAATACCCTCGGCACTATCTCTCATCTCATGTTCCTGCTTCCTGCCACTCCACACCTTTCAATATATTCAAGAAAACCCCTTTCACGGTTCATAAGTACATCTACATCCTTAAACTATTAGTGACACCAAGAGGGTAACATATCTGATGGCATTCAATCAATCAATCATTGGGGGCATACGCCGGGGGGCGCGTCGCCTCGCCCACCCTACGACGCCACTCCCGGGGGTCACCACGCGCGAGTCCCCATGCAGGCTCCCTCCCCATACCAAGCAGCTCTCGACAGGAAACATCAACTTGCCCCAGCCATGAGACTTGTGGGCTCCCCCTTGGCCTCCTCCAATCGGATTGTCTCTTACAGATACAACCCGATAGGAAAGATCAGTTTCAGGGTAGCGTGACACATGCCCATATAGCCGAAGTTGGCGCTGATGAACTATGCAGGTAATAGGCCTCGTTTCAGTCTCACTGTGAAATCTCTGATTTGACACGTAATCATCACAGCGATACCCCATGATTCTTCGAAGAAACTAATTACCAAAAGCATCGATTCGCCTCTTCAAGTCGCTATTTAGTGTCCATGTCTCACAACCATAGAGTAAGACAGGGATCACAAGCGACTTGAGGATCCGGATCTTTGTCCTTCTGCACAGGTACCGACAACGCCAAATACTCGTGCTGAGCGAGTCCATGACACCGTGGGCTATGTCAATCCGCCGTAAGACTTCTTGACGTGACCTGCCATCCTTATGGACTGCGCTACCAAGGTAAGTAAGACTTTCCAAGATCTCAATGTCCTCTCCGCACGCATGAACAGACTGTACTGTTTCATCTAGTAAATCTCCAAACACCTAGACCTTGGTCTTGAGCCAGGACACCTCAAGTCCCAAAAGCTTTGCCTCCTCGTGCAGCACCTCGAGAGCCATCACCAGGACCTCCAGTGACTCAGCAAAGATAACTGCATCATCGGCAAAAACAAGATCAGTGATTCTGGTGTTGCCGAGGGATGCTCTACAATCACTTTGATCTTCAACTTTGCCCAATACCCAGTCCATACAAGTGTTGAAAAGTGATGGGGCAAGGACGCATCCTTCCCTCATTCCTGTATTAACATGAAATAAGCTGAAACACCTCCCCCACACTTCACAGCACTCTCAGTCCTAGAGTACTACAGACCAGTCATCAAACCAATAGTGTTTGCAGGAATTAGGCCAAGTCGCAAAAGATCCCAGAGTGACTCACGACGCACTGAGTCAAACGCCTTCTTGAGATCAACATAGGCTGCAAGCATCCCCTGTCGAAACTCATGTCGGCGTTCCACCAGGACACGAACCGCTAGGATACGGTCCGTTGTTAACCTACCATGCGTGAACCCAGACTGCTGAGGTCTCTGATGCTTCAGCAGATTACTGCGGATCCGTGTCAGCAATAGATGGACAAGCCCTTGCCTGGCACGCTGAACAGTGTGATGCCGCGGTAATTGTTGCAGTTCTGACGGTCCCCTTTCCCTTTCCAGATAGGGACGACCAGCCCTCTTTTCCAGTCATGAGGAAATACGTCTTTACCTGATTGCCACATGGCAGTCAGGACAGCATGCATCCCGTGGATCATGGTCTCACCCCCAGCTTTGAGGAACTCCGCACTGATATTACAGACACCAGCTGCCTTTCCACCCCTCAACTTTGCTACAGCCTCTGTGACCTCGTCAAGAGAGGGTGCGGTTTCGTCAATGGGAGGATCGAAATACACTGCCCGCAATCCAGTGGTGTGAAGCTGCTTCCATTGAAGGGTCCACCGTGAACAACTGCCCAAAGTACTCAGCCCAACGAGCCATCTGCCCATCCATGTCCGACACAAGGCGCCCATCTGCTGCTCGAATAGCACTCGGCCGAGATGGGGACTTGGAACGGAGCTTCTTCAGTGCTCGGTAGGCGCTCGGTAGTGCTCGGTAGTATTTTCCGATATGCTAGGCAAAAATGTATATGCTTACCTTGACGATCTTATAATTTGTAGCAAATACTCGGAGTCTCATTTTGCTAAATTGGAAGCAGTACTCCTGAAGTTCAGAAGTACTGCTTTCAAACATGATAGTACAGGAGTACTATCATTCAGTTCTCGGCGATTTGCAAGGCATTTAACTCCTTGTCCAAGTACATGACAAGGTACATAGATACATGTACACTAACTTCTTCTTTTTTTTTCGCGTTCCACGAGCATTGGCGTTTTAGCACACCCGTACCGAGGCCCGGGTTGGAGTCAGTGTGATGTTAGTTACCTTTATTTTGCTGAAAGGCTGCCAATATAATCCTCATTAAAACAACA
>JACEEZ010021936.1:17500-20000 GCA_016584305.1 Chionoecetes opilio
AGTTACCCTTATGACCTAGAAGAGTGTTTGGTCTTAGAAATGGTGCACTTCCAAGCATTTCTCCAAACTCTGGATAACAAAACATGGACTGAAATAAGCATGTATTTCACAATACACAAATATGATGTGGCATCAGCATTCCCCAATGTGGAAATAACACTCAGAATTTACCTGTCTATGTTTGTAACTAATTGCACTGGTGAGAGATCATTTTCAAAACTTAAAAGGATCAAGAGCTCTCTTCGAAGCACACTCACTCAAAGGCATCCAGCATCTCTGGCCTTGCTGAGTGCTGAACATGAAATATTCAGCAAAGTGGGTACACGTGAAGTAATGGGTCACTACACTCAGTTTTATGATCCCGTTAGAAGCTGTGAAACTCACTCAAATATACATGTTTCGGGGACTTCATAGCAAAATTGTTTTACATGCTTCTATATAGTTTTTTCAAATAATAAAAATATTCAAATTCATTTAGCAAATGTTAACTACACTCAGTTTTATGATCCTGTTAGAGCCTATGAATCTCACTCAAATATACATGTTTCGCGGACTTCATAGGTAATTTTTTGTACATGCTTCTATATAGTTTTTTCATATAACAAAAATATTCAAATTCATTTAGCAAATGTAATATTGGTGTCTAGGATGCATAGAAAATGAAAATATATGCGTGCAATATTAATTATTTTCTCCATTAAATAAATTTTTACATACAATTCTCGATTCGGTAAACGTCTCATTTAGTCAATATAGCATAATTTAATGGTAGAAATTTAAAGTAATGCATTAATGAACGCTTATTACCATATTCTTTATTTGTTGCCAGATCAGTGTACGGCAATTTTCGACAGTGTACGACAGCTAAAATGTAAGAGATTACAAGACGAAGAAGAAAAAAAGGTAACGTTCAGGGCGACGATTTCAGAGTGTAGCTAGCTATACACGTTGGTAGTGGAGGCGTGGACACTGCAGCAGCAAGTGTTCAATGGTTTCCTGGACGTTCCTGCGCCAGGGCTAGTTACCTAGTTTTATAGTTACCTAGTAAACACAAGCGACTAGCTTCGTCAGCGAACGTACTCGTGTTTAAAGTATACAAACATCGTACTTTGGCAGGCGGGCCGTGTTTATGTTTCGAATGTTGGATGGTAATATTATCCATGGCGTTAATCATTGTTTTTATAGAATAAGAAATCATACCACCCTTGTGCACACAATATACAATCTTTCAGCATCAATGGACAAATATATTCACCCAAACATTTTGACGTAACAGTTCCTTAAAGGCTATCGGACCATAGATGAGTAGAGCATACTTTCAAATACTATTGCTTCAAACCAATGGTCATGGTATGGACATGAGTATATCAAAGCCATTGGTTTTATTAGTGAAAACCTGATTTTCAAGATAAGAACACTTAAGATTGCCTTATTTTGGTTAAAATAACATCAAATATTGGTCGATAGCACCCACTTGTCCGCAAGTTGCCTACCTAATCAAAATGTATGGACATTTGGAACGGGATCTTAATATTCAGTGTAGTTACCTATTGAAGACTTTGCACGACTGAATTATCCAGGCGTAAGATATAAGTTTGAGATTTATGCTGCAAGCTATGCTAAAGTATTTGTAATTTACGTATGTACATTTCTTTATCATTTATCTTACATGCCATGTATTTTCATGAAGTAAACTGTTTGGGGAGGCGGTAGCGGAATGGTTA
This sequence comes from Chionoecetes opilio, assembly GCA_016584305.1. Lineage (NCBI taxonomy): Eukaryota > Metazoa > Arthropoda > Malacostraca > Decapoda > Majidae > Chionoecetes > Chionoecetes opilio. Next base: position 19,225 of record JACEEZ010021936.1, read on the forward strand.
GCGTCTCCGACTGGCGTTCTCGGTGACCCGAGTTTGATCCCCGAAGAAAACCAAAACCTTTCTGCACCGTCGAGTGGCCTAAGAACACCCACATGCCCTGCCTATCAACTCTACCTTCGATTGCGAGTGCTTCGGAGGACACCGGGGGGCGGCATGAGCCTCACAGGCGTTACTATAAGAATCCTGCCTGCGCCACCACGGGCGAGGACCAACCATCAGAGCCCTCAAGTGAAACCTCCAGAGCCTACCATCCGAGCCCTGGGTCACCACTGCCTACAGGCGCTATAGGCACAAATGAAAAAAAAAAAAAAAAAAAAAAAAAAAAAAAAAACACACTAATCTAGCCTCTCTAGCCTCATATAGCCATATCTAGCCTCAGTAGCTTTTTCTCATTTATAAGTTCACTTTTCATATCAGCATCAAAATAATGCTAAACTATTATTTTATATTTCAAAATATTATCAATTATTAGAGAATGGATTCAAAAGTAGTTAAATAGCCATTACATTCGCTACCTTACTTTAAAACAATAATTATTGTATGAAACACACAATTGTCAAATATATGTAACAAATTTCAGTTCAGTTTTCATTATATCTATTTAATTCGGTGTAAATGATGTGTAGTTTTATTATTAATTTACAGAACAAAACAAGGAATGCTCTATATGTTGTTGTGACTTTAAACTTGGGTATGGCAGCCATGTAGAACACTTATACGATTTAGACAAAATCTCACTCAACATAGGCCTCAAAATGCACCCTAAAAAGACCCCC
>JACEEZ010021936.1:25000-47500 GCA_016584305.1 Chionoecetes opilio
ACATCCCGACGATGGTAAAGGCCACAACCACCACTAAAGCCACCACCTGCTGGAGGTGGTGTGTGGACAGGTATAAAACCTGTCGGGCAGAGACACCTTCCCTGCCCTATCATTGTTTCTTGTAAACAGATAATTTCTGGGTCCAACTCGTTGATGAGAAGGACTAGTTCTTCCCAATTTGCACGTAATCCACGAATATTCCATTGGAGGATTGAAGATGTTATTTCGTGCGTGAAGATGATGCAGTAGAAGCCTTACGGCTTGTAGACGCTGCGCTATTTGAAAGCCCAGCATTTTTTTTCTGTGTTGTAGAAGATGGTAAACTACTTTTCCTTACATTCCCAGATGTCGGTTGGCGTTTGCGTATATCCGGCGGTGAAATCGGGGTTCTCATACGAGGACCCGCGGCAGTAGTAGATACCGTATGTCCCACCAAAGATGCCGATTTACTGACAGATGATTTACCACTTCTAGGTTTACTGATAGCTCCCGACGAGGGTCTTGAAGATTGCTTATCAGCATGGCTATCAACTGCTTGTGTGTCCATAGGTTGTATGACACCTTCGCCATCAGCGTGATGTAGAGCTGTGTCGCTAGCCGCTTCAGGGGTGGTAACAGGGGCAGTGATATTAGGAGTCACGGCAGTACTCCCACACCTATCAGTAGGTGTATCTTTACGCACGTCCATCCCCTTCTGCTCAGCAATTGAGATTTTAGCCGGAGGGACGCCCACTGACTCTAAGGACTCATTGGAACTGCGAGTTCGCTTCTGAGACTCCTTATTAGGATGGGATTCTGGGAGCCTCTTAGAGGAGGAGTCACTATTGTCATATTTCCCGCGAGCGGCATGCACTACACGAGAGGTGGTTGGAGGCTCATTATGAGAAGAGTCAGCAGACTCCACAGAGTCGCAGGTCAATAGCGAGAACTTATTCTTCACTTGGATGGAAGGATTAGGTAGAAGAGAATGTGGTGGTGGAACTGCAGCAGGCTGATTAGGAGTCTTAGGTGAAGAAGCAGCAGCCATCGCGGATGCGTAGGTCCTGCTTCCTCCCCCGCCTGCTTGTCTGTGGGAAAGTTCTCTTCTGGCGCTCCCAAGACTGATAAATTGGGAGTTGGCCAAATAAAGGATGTCTTCTTCTAATTTGTAAGTCCCACACTGTCGAGAACTCGGTGGGTGATCAGCACGGCAGTGGAAGCAGTAGGGAGTTGACGGACAGTCAGCTGTGGCATGGGAATCCAACGCCGAGCATCGACCACAGCGAGGAGGGGATTTACAAAATGTTTTGCCGTGCCCAAAGCTGTAGCACTCATAGCACTGCATAGGGCGGTCGATAAAGGCTTTTATCCTGAAAGACTGGTGACCGATCCTGATGGAATCGGGGAGACTTGATCCGTAGAAGGTGATAATGATCATGTGTTTGCTTCGTCTGACCTTATAGACCTGTTGAACTCTTTCCGGGCACATGTTTAGTATTTCTGCCTCCGAAAACTCAAAGAGGTCGTAGTTGTAGATTACGCCTTTGCTGGTATTAAATTTTGGATGAGGTTTGATGGTATCAAAAATGCTGTCTTCGGTGATGGGCATGTGGAAGAGCATCCGAGCCTGAGTAAGGTCCTTGGCTCGGATTAGAACGCCCCTGCCATACCGTTTCAGGTGGCCTTCCGGGATCATTCCAATTTCTTTTTCCAAATACTGCGCCACAAGGAAAAAGTTGCCACCACTTTTCTTATAATACGCCACGTACCAAGTAGGGGTAGGGCTATGGCGGACAGGTGGAGTAGATGTAGTAGTTTTCTCAAAAGTGTTGGAGATGTAGTCATCAGGGCCGTCTCCAACATTTACAGAGCGAATGAGTTCGGCTCTGTAATGTCTCGCTCCAATTTCCATCTGTGTGGCTTCCTCATAAGCAGAGAATGCAGCATCTGATGCAGCAAAATTTATGTAACACCTATTTGTTTGTCCATTGTCATCATAAATAAGACGGATGCGGCGAACCACACCATAAGCCTTGAAAATATCATGTATTGCTCTGTAAGATAAGGCCTGGGACACGTTGAACAGAAGCAAGGTGTCCAACGTAGAAGTGCCCCTAGAGCCAGGCTCGTATCGCAATCCCTGTCTGCGTCCCTTGAAGCGAAGACCGCCAGACCGGGGAGCTGAGGAGGAAGGGGCGGCTGCCCGCTGCGTGCCACGTCGGGCCTGGGAAGGCGCCAGAGTGGCAAGTGAGAGGATCCAATGGGAGATGTCGAGGACAAGCGGACGTCAGGGAGAGAGGCAGGCCGGGGTAAATCTTTAGCTTTATACATAAACAAAATTACTTCACTTCCCCACGCCCCCACCCACCACGGAGCCCAACGAGGGGGAGCTGTCTGTTGGGGAAGGATTGAGGACTGTTGGGGAAGGATCTGTTGGCTCCAGGGGTAGCGGGGAAGTATACGCTTCGGTTGTCTAGTGTGTGGTGGCAGCCGCGGGACCGATGCGGTGCCCACCAGGCAACCTCCGCTTGGCCCTAGCCAACGCATGACCAGCCGATTGATCCAGCGGGGCCACACTGGACCTCCCGTCTTACCCCAACCCCCCTACCAAAGAAGCGTGTTGCCCACCGAAGGGAACTACAACCCGCCCCGCGGGGAATTTACGGGATGCCACGCACGGCAAACACGTGGGGAGCGGAGCGTGAAGTATAAAAGGAAGAAGCAGCGTGAGACGGAAGAGAAGGGTCTCACCGGGTCTAGAATCGCCCTAAGAAAGGAGAGAAAGGGGGAGGAAGCATAAAGGCGACATCACCGGAAGGCTCCACCTCCTAGTGACGAAGGGGGAGCGCTTGGTCCACGAGGCCGACGGCCACCGAACCCAACAATGGCAGGCAGGCCGCCAGAGTAGGTGGCGCCGTCGACCATGCTTCAAGCCCCGCCACCACGACAAGGTGACTCCCCACAGCGGGGGAATTGGTTGAAGTTAGTGAAGCGACATAAGTGCAAATTAACGTTTTTAAATTAAAGCTTACTGGTTATCCCTTGCCATCAGATTGTCCTATATGGGAGGAAATAATTTTTGAGAGATGGTTATGATTTTGTCTGGTTTGTGTGTGTGTGTGTCTGTGTGTGTGTGTGTGTGTGTGTGTGTGTGTGTGTGTGTGTGTGTGTGTGTGTGTGTGTGTGTGTGTGTGTGTGTGTGTGTGTGTGTGGCGCCAAGGTGGGGATGCTGTGTAAAATTATATGCTTCTCCAGGTCATTTTCAGTGGAAGATCAACAGGTGTCCTTCAGTGATTATCAGAAACAAAGGCTAATGAGAAATACGATAAGCAGTATGTCTGTGCGAGAAAGAGAGAGAGAGAGAGAGAGAGAGAGAGAGAGAGAGAAGAGAGAGAGAGAGAGAGAGGAGAGAGAGAGAGAGAGAGAGAGAGAGAGAGAGAGACGAGAGAGAGAGGGGGAGAGAGAGAGAGAGAGAGAGAGAGGAGGGGAGAAGAGAGAGAAGGATGAGAGAGAGGAAGAGAGGAGAGAGAGAGAGAGAGAAGAGAGAGAGGAGAGAGAGAGAGAAAAAAAAAAAAAAAGTAGCGAAGAAAATATTTGAACTTTATTTTGAAAAAGAAAGTGCAGAGGAGAGAAAATATAATGGAGATTTCAAGCAGAATAGCATGCCGTTGCCTTGTTACACGCAAGCTACCTCTTCCCTTTTACTTCCAGCATTATGGTTCATTTCAGACTTTCCTAACAACATCTTTTCCTGACGTGGACATCGTCTGGTAGGAAGGTTGTGATACTACAACATAGCTGTATAATACTACGACATAGTCATATTCCTTCTGATGGAAGAACGGTGAAATGGAAGAAGGAAGAAGTGAAAATCAATATCCCTTTGTGCACCTCAGTGACTCTTACCTTCGTCTGCTTCAGGATAGTAATAAAAACTACTCCTAGTTGCTAAAGTCTTAGCTAAAGTATTTTTGTATTTAAATATAATTTTGCTTGCTCGGTTACCTCTAAGTAGCTATTTTTTTATTCCAAAATTCCTTTAGACCTAATCATTTCAGGGTATAATGATTAATGGTGATGACGATGATGAAAACAATGATGATATTGATAATGGTAATGTTAACAATTGTTATATTTTTCATACATTTACAAGGAATAAGGAAGAAAGTAACATAGGAAATCAGGATGACATTGCCTAAGTTTCTAAGAGGAAAGTTTCGTTTCCCTTTTCTCCTCTTCTTCCTCCTCCTCTTTATATTCTTCTTCTTTCTCCTCCTGCATCTTATCTTTCTTATAATCATGGAAAAAGTTCACCAAATTTTCTTCATTTCCCTGATCGCCATCGTCTTTCAATGTTTTTTTTCTTACTTTCTTCCCTCCTTCTGATCAGTTGAGGCAGGACGTGCTCCTAACAAGCTCCGTGTGTGTGTGTCTAGTCAGGTCAGACCTGAATCAAGATGTCAGCTGCAGAAGGAGTTAGCGCCGAGAGTGTTTTGGTTGAGGCGGGGGAGAAGTGGCTCTGAGTGCTTCTGCTGTGGTGGAGAGTGGTAGTGTAGTAGTAGTGAGGGAGGCTGAGGTGAAAGCGAGTGTGGTAGAGGGAGAGAGAAGGGTCGAGTGTAGTGAAGTGTGTGGAGTGGCGCTCAAGTCTATTCTAGAGACGATCGAGAATTGAAAAGGTGCTTTGTAAGGGAAGTGAACGATTTGAAAAGCGTGGTGAAGAAGCAGGAAATAGAGATACGATCTCTTAAGGGTGGAAGTGGAGGTCCAAGTGGAGTGAGTGGAGGGGCACATGCGAGGGATGTACCTGGAGGGGTACCAGAGCGAGATGTGCCTCGGGCGACTACTTAGGCTCCTTGTAAGTCACCAGGGATTGGTGAATGGAAGGTAATTGATCATGGTGGAGCGCGCCCGAAGGAAATAAAGGTAAACAATGACCATGTTGTGTGCACGAACTCATTGCAGGTACTCTCGGGGCTGCAAGAGGAAGATACGGAGGCAAGGACGGTAGACGATACATCATTACCCCAAGGTAAAATCTTGGTTGTTGGTGACAGTCAGGTTAGGCATCTCGATAGCAGGTTCTGTGACAGGGAAGGGATGCACATGACGTCGGTGAGTTACCCAGGGAAGGGGATAGGTTATGTTAGTGATAAGATAGTTGAGTGCATGGCGGGCCAAGGGAAAAAGCCCATCTTCTGCCTGAGTGCTTGGGGAAACGATGCTGAGTGTGTAAGAAGTGAGGAATTGCTACGGCGGTTCAAGGAAGTTGTAGGTAAGGTTAGGGACAGGGGTGGGTTTCCTGTGGTGTGTGGTGTCCTTTCAAGACGCTAAGTTGACGACTTGTGGTACTCCAGGGCTATTGCTTTGAATTGCCTGCTGGTACTTCATTGTAAAGCCAATGGTTGGGCCTTTATCGACAGCTGGGACCTCTTTTTCGGGCATAACCACCTCTACCGCAGGGACGGGGTGCACTTTTCGAGGAAAGGAGTTCCGATCTTGTCTGAATCCCTTGAAAGGGAGGTAGATGCACTGCAGGCTTTTTTAAGATAGAGAACTGGGGATTAGACACTGGGGTCGGGGTAAAGGAAACTTGCGATACTAGGAGGAGTTTCAGAAGGCAGGGAACTAAAGTGACTCGTAAGAAAAGAGAGAGGAGAGGTTTAGTTAAAGATAATGGGAAAATGGACAAAAAAAAGAGGAGTTGCTTGAAGGTCTACTATACAAATTGTAGGAGTATTTTGAACAAGATAGATTTCCTGAGAGGAATAAATAGTGTAGAGGATTTTGATATAATAGCATTAACAGAAACATGGTTGGATATGTCAGGAAAGGTATTTGATCCAGCCAGGAAGTCGACATAGCTGGGTATAAGTTATTTCACAAGGACAGAGTAGGCAGACGAGGTGGAGGAGTTGCGCTTTATGCAAGGGATACATTGCAGTGTTGTGTTAATAATGTTTTAAAACAGATGACAGCATAGAGTCTATATGGGTAGAGGTTATGGAGGGATCTGAGAAAATGGTTTTGGGTGTAGTGTATAGGCCTCCAAACTTATGTAAAGAGGTTTCAGCTCATATATGGGAAGAAATAAACAAGGCCTGCAGATATAAACGACTATGCGTGGTGGGAGATTTTAATCTTGGGAATATAGACTGGGATGTAATTATAGGAGACAGGGACGCAGATGAATTGTTAAAAATAATACAGGATAACTTCCTAAGCCAAGCAATCAAGGAGCCTACTAGAGGAGATAATATTCTAGATTTATTACTGACAAATAGGGAAGATTTAGTTACAGATGTGGAGGTTGGTGGGAAGTTAGATAATAGTGATCATTATGAAATCAGATTTTGCTTAAAATGGGAAGTTGGAAAATTAAGAGTCAACAAACAAGGAATACCTAATTTCAGAAAGGCCAATTATGCAGGATTAAGAAAGCACCTGGAGGGGATTAAAAAGGGGTGTGGAATGGAGGGGAAGAAAGGTTCCAAGGTCAACGTCAAGGGCAGGGCGGTGACAGTTGGAAAGGCCAATTATGAAGGATTAGGAAGACACCTGGTGGGGATTAGCGTTGAAAGTGATGACGGGGCGGAGGGGGATTATAGCTTATTTGTAAAGAATTAATTGACGGACAGAAAAAAAATATTCCTTATAGGGAAATAAGGTCAAGAAAGAGTGACCCAAAATGGATGACCATTAGTTTAAAACACAATATTGGAGTAAAAAACTACATGTATTTAAGTGTCAAGGCTGGTCAGGTAAGCAAAGAACAGTATAACGTGATGGCGAAGACAGTGAAGAAATGAACTCGAGTAGCTAAGAACAATTATGAGATTAGAGTAGCAGGACAGGCGAAAAGCTACCCAAAGGGGTTCTATCTATCTATAATAATATAAGCGAAAGTGTGTCTGTCTGTCTGTCTGTCTGTCTGTGTGTGTGTGTGTGTGTGTGTGTGTGTGTGTGTGTGTGTGTGTGTGTGTGTGTGTGTGTGGTATAGGTTCCGCCCCCCGTGGCGCAATCACCTCATATGGCACATTTTTGGAACCAGCTTGACCAGGGGAAGGTTTTAAGCCCACTTATGAGATGATCCGATCAGTTTTTTTTCATCTTTTGTTTTAGCAGCCTATTAGCGAGAATTGTGAAAAAAAAGTGGGTTGCGAGAATTGAGGAAACCTTGATGTAGGGTGATGGGTAATGGGTGAGTGAATGGGTGGGGTGATGGGTAATGGGTGTGGGGTGATGGGTGAGTGAATGGGTGGGGGGTGATGGGTTGGGGGTGCTGGGTGATGGGTGAGGGAATAGGTAGGGGGTGATGGGTAATGGGTGGGTGAATGGGTGTGTGGTGATGGGTAATGGGTGAGTGAATGTGTGGGGGGTGATGGGTAATGGGTGAGTGAATGTGTGGGGGGTGATGGGTAATGGGTGAGTGAATGGGTGGGGGGAATACATACATTTCTGCATCCATGATTTCAGGAAAGTTAGAAGGGGCTATCTGGAGAGTCCGTGTTTGGTGGGCCTTTGGCCCACCAAACACAGGTGGTGGGCCAAAGGCCCACCAATAGCCCTCCGCAGGAGCTAGCCAAAAAGTCCGCCCGGAGGGCGGCTTTGCGGCTAGTAAGGTATATAAAACCAAGACCAGGTAATTAGTGGGGCCGTTAAGATCAGGACAGGGTGAGGTCTTAAATGCGGATGAGGATATGTGTAAAAGTCTAAATGATTATTTCTTAAGTGTTTTTACTGAGGCGGATACACAGACGATACCTGATAGTGAACAGATGTTCAAAGGAAGCGATGAGGAGAAACTCAAAGATATTGTGATAACTAGGGAAATGGTGGAAGAGGGTATAGATAAAATGAAACATTTTAAATCGCCAGGACCAGATGAAGTGTATCCCAGGGTATTAAAGGAATGCAAGGAGGTTGTTAGTGAGTCGTTAGTGCACATTTTTAGGAAATCGGTTGAGATAGGCGATGTGCCATTATTGAGGAGGAAAGGAAATGTTGTTCCCATATTTAAGAAGGGAGACAGAGGACTAAAGTCAAATTATCGACCCGTAAGTCTAACGTCAGTGGTAGGTAAATTATTGGAATCTATTATTGCGAAAAACATTAGAGAGCACTTAGATAAACATAGTTTGATCAATGATTCACAACATGGATTCACCAAGGGTAGGTCATGTCTCACCAATTTATTGAGTTTTTATAGGAAAGTTTATGAGACGGCAGCTAATGATAAGGATTATGATATAATATATCTGGACTTTAGTAAGGCATTTGACAAAGTACCACACGAGAGACTCTTAAATAAGGTTAAGGCTAATGAAATAGATGGGAAGGTTCTTCGTTGGATCAGAGCTTGGCTAAGTAATAGGCAACAAAGGATTACAATTAATGGTTCTAAATCTGAATGGGGACTGGTGACAAGTGGAGTTCCACAAGGGTCTGTTTTGGGTCCATTACTATTTTTTATTTACATCAACGACTTGGATAGTGGGATTAACAGTGATATCAGCAAGTTTGCTGATGACACTAAGGTAGGTAGGATTATTGGATCACAGTCTGACGTAAACATATTGCAGGGAGACTTAGATAAACTTAATGAGTGGGCAGTCAGATGGCAGATGGAATTTAATATTGATAAGTGCAGCGTTATGAATGTTGGTAGAAATATCCCTGGTAATAGATACACCATACGCAATGTATCGCTGAAAGATCAGAAGGTGAAAAAGATCTTGGAGTGAGGGTGAGCCCAGACCTCCGAACTAGGAAACAGTGTATTGAGGCTAGAAATAGAGCTAATAGAGTGTTAGGATTCATTACCAGAAGTGCTAAAAGTAGAAGTGCGGAAGTTATTTTAAAGCTTTATCTGGCTCTAGTCAGGCCTCACCTAGACTATGCAGTTCAGTTTTGGTCTCCATATTACAGGATGGATATAGCCTTGTTAGAAACAATGCAGAGAAGGATGACCAAAATTATACAAGGGATGCGTAACCTTAGTTATGAGAAGAGATTGAAGTTATTAAAGTTACACTCACTCGAGAGACGCAGAGTAAGGGGTGATCTGATAGAAGTTTTTAAGTGGATAAAGGGATTTATAAAGGAGAGGTAGGAAAAGTTCTTACGGCTTTTAACCAGGGTAGAACAAGAAGTAATGGATTCAAGCTGGAAGGGCGTAGATTTAGAAAGGAAATAGGGAAAAACTGGTTCACAAATAGGGTGGTGAATGAATGGAATGGACTCAGTAGACAGGTAGTTAGTGCGGAGTCATTAGAGAGCTTTAAAGAGGGGCTGGATAGGTTCATGGGTGGAGATGAAAGGTGGATGTAGGTAGTGTTAGGTGACAGGAACTACCACGTTTAGGCCTCGCGGCCTCTTGTAGCTTTCTTATTTTCTTATGTTCTTATGTTCTTTTCCTCTTTCTTTTTCTTGCATGTTTTCTGTTTTTCATTCAATCAGGCGGTTTTCTCACTTTCTTATCATCCTATTCCTCGTCTTTCCCATTACCGCTTGGCTGTGAATTGGAGAAGTCTACCTGCTTTCCGACGAGGTTCGAGGAATACAAAGGAATACAAAGAACGAACAGACAGCAACGGCTCTACGGGGCCCAACGAGGCAGCCTGTGTGACTACTTTCTACCAGTATAGTTCTGGGGGTTACTCAAAGTTGATTTTTTTTTTAGAAGAAACAAATCTAATTAAAAACTCCCAGCGCGGCTTTCGTATTAAATGTTCTAGCCTCACACATTTGCTACACTTTTTTACTGATGTATATAGCACGTTCGACGATACGAAAGCAGTAGATGTGATTTATCTTGACTTTCAAAAAGCGTTTGACAATGTCCCCCATAAGCGTTTACTTAAGAAATTTAAGTCGCAGGGCATAAATGGAAATATCTTACATTGGGTTGAAGACTGGCTTTCTAAGAGAAAACAGCTCGTCGAAATTAATGGGAAAAACATCTAGCTGGCAAGAAGTTTTAAGTTGTGTAGCGCAGTGATCTGTACTAGGTTCTGTATTTAAAAAAAATCTATGTAAACGATATTGACGAAGGCTTCACCTGTAAAACATCAAAGTTAGCGGACGATACTAAAATTACGAATAAAGTAATCACAACTGCTGATAATGTGCAATTGCATTCTAAACTTGATCGCTTAGTTAGTTGGGCAAATACGTAAGTGGCAGATGATATTTAATTCCGATACAAGTAAAGTTTTGCATATTGGAAGTAATAACGATCAATTTAACTACTCAATGGACGGACATGAACTTTCCAATGTTACCGTAGAAAAAAGACTTGGGGATTATTATAAGCAGCCATCTCAAGCCCAGTAAACATTGTTCAGAAGTTATTAAGAAGGCAAACAAATTAACCGGTATCATAGGAAGAACTTTCGAATGTAGGTCTGAAAAAGTAATTCCTACACTTTTCAATGCGATGGTGCGTCCTCATCTTGAATATTACGTTCAGTTCTGGTCATCCTACTGTAGAAAATATATAGTCCAGCTGGAGAGAGTACAAAGAAAAGTTACTAAAATGATTCCGCGCTTGCGAAACAATCCATTCGAAGAGCGAGTGAAGGAACTTAACTTGTCCAGTTTGTCAAAAGGTAGGTTACGAGGTGACTTAATATAATTGTTTAATTGTTTAATTTAATTGATTAAATTATTTATTGATTCAAATTAATTGTTTATTTATAATTGTTTCCATGGCTTTGATAATGTTAACATAAACGACTATTTGAATATGGATTAGACAACAAGCACTACTCGTAGTAATGGATACAAGATACAAGTGATACAAATGGATATAAGTTGGGCAGTTAATGTTGAGTATTTATCAAGTTTTTTTCTTAAACACCTCAACCGTGCTACTATAAACTAATTGTGCTGGAAGAGAGTTCCAAATATTAACAACTCTATTAAAGAAAAAGTGCTTCGATTTATGTGACCGAAAACCCTTACCAATGATCTTCTATCCATTACTACGAGTAGTGCTTGTCCAATCAATATTCAAATAGTCGTTTATGTTAACATTATCGAAGCCATGGAAACAATTTTAAATAAACATTTAATTTAAATCACTGCGGTACACAACTTAAAGTATCTTGCCAGCTAGATGTTTTTTCCATTAATTTCGACGCGCTGTTTTCTCTTAGAAAGCCAGTCTTCAACCCAATGTAAGATATTCTCAGTTATGTCGTGCGACTTAAATTTCTTAAGTAAACGTTTATGGGGGACATTGTCAAACGCTTTTTGAAAGTTATGATAAATCACATATACTGCTTTCGTATCGTCGAACGTGCTATATACATCATTAAAAAAGTGTAGCATATTTGTGGGGCTAGAACGTTTAAAACGAAAACCCTGCTGGGCGTTTTTAATCAAATTTTTTTCTTCTATAAAAAATTACAACATTGTCGTATAACAGTTTCCATTAATTTACAGCCCTCGGATGTGAGGCTGATCGGTTTGTAGTTGCTCGGTTGTGTCAAATCACCTTTATTTATGTATTGGAGTAACATTTGTTAGTTGCCAATCACAAGGAACTTTACCGGAATCTAAGGAGTTGTTAAATAAGTATTGAAAAAGTTTTGCAAATCTGGTGCTTCGCCTACTTTATAACTCTCGGTGCAATACAGTCTGGCTCGGGGATTTGTTAACTTTAAGTTTGTCTATTGCTTTAATTATTGTGAGGAATTTGCAATTGATCAATGGAATTATGTTACTTTGATCGCAGTTCACTTCTTCTAGTCCATTCATATCTGCAACTGTAAAAACAGAAGCAAAGTAATCGTTTAATACTTCAGCCATCTCATCACGATTTCATTATTAGTATGTTTACTGTTTTCAAGGGAAAGTGGACTTATGTTCGCTGTGATAACTTTTTCTTGCGCACGTAACTGAACAATTCTTTGGGGTTTGATTTACTGATACTTGCAATGTTTAATTCAAGATCTTTCCTACTTTTCTTTATCAACTTTTTCGTATCGCGCCAGTAGTCTTTCAAAGTCTATTTTCTAGTCTATATTAATTATAATTTAAAGTATTTTTCAATTTGAGATGACAGGTATTTAAGGTAGGCCCGTTTTTTCTGTTAAAGCCCATGTTATATTTGGCTCTTCAACCACGTGGGTATATTCTTATTATTACTTGGACGTTTTTTCCGACTGGAACACAACACTTTACAACATTATTCAATATAGTGTTAAATATCCCAATGATTCGTCTATATTCGATTGATTTGATAGCACGCTCCAATCAGTGTCTGACAAAATAGTCCTAAGTCTTTCAAAGTTGCCTTGTTTATACAGGGAAATTTGTTCATCACTAACGCTTTCCCTGTACACTTCGATATTTATATCAAAGGACACCATTATATGATAGCTAGTACCAAATTCAGTGCCAATATTAACATTATTTACCAAATCGGCATTTGTCGAAAAACAAGGTCCAATATGTTCTCACCTCTCGTGTGTTTGTGAACATGCTAAGTTAACGAATTTTCTAATAAATCGCTGTAGATGTCGTGATCTGAATGAGAGATCTGAGATCTGAATTTAGCGGATTTCACGAGGAAGGAATGGCTAGGTTGAAATAACCAAATATGACGCGATCGAACTCATTACTCATATTAATTAACGGGTCATACCGATGGCAATCGTTACTATTGTGAACAACTGGGGGTCTATATATGAGTCCGATTTAAAAAAAAAATCGAGCAGATCATTAGTTGCAAAAATAGAGAAGCCACATTATTAACTTTCTCGTATTCTATGACCGTAGGATGAAGACTGGCTTTTACATATAGTAATACTCCTCCGCCTGTTTTATTCACCCTTTCACAGCAAAACATTAGGTAATCAGGTAAATCATATTCAGCCAAAAAATATATCTTTGTAATGTTCAACCAGGATTCTGATATGCCAATAAAATTATAATCTTCTGTCGCAACAAAGGCTTCGAGGACTGAACATTCATTTCGTTTGTTGCGCGCATTGAACATACAGGCTTTTACGATATTACGAACCGAGGTCGCATCGTGGGGGCGGTCTTTAACGTCAGAGAGGTTACATCAGAGAGGTTGGGGCCGGTCATTACTAAATGTTAAGGCCACGTCCCATACAGTACGTTAAGAGACATCACAGCGATTCTAGCCGATCTTTTGTTTTTTTGGCCGATTCGACCCAGTAGACACGAGCATTTCCTGACGACGACAGCCGTATGACAGTCAAACAGACACTCACACGACACTCACACGACAAACACGGCAAACACACGCCACCTACACGTCTACCAAACGTTAACTCGTGACCCTGTGACGATGTCCGTACGACACACACGTAGGCACCACACGTACACAGTACGATAAGGAGGATGTTTGTAGGATGTTGGTCGTCTGCCACACGAGCAGCACACGTACTGAGCAAGTGTGTCGCACGATACACACGTACTTAGCAAGTGTGTCGCACGATACACACGAGTGTCACCCTACAAGGTCGACCACACATCGACTCATTCGACAGCCGTACGACCACACATCGACTCACCCGACAGCCGTATGATCACACATCGACTCATTCGACAGCCGTTAGACCAAATACCCAGCCCTATATAAAGGGTGGGGCCGTCGACCCCCACACAGTCTACCACCAAACCATCTACCTGCACCATGGAGCCCACCACTGACGTACTCGACCACATGCCGCCCTACCTGAGAACCGACGACTACTACCACGACCGCAACAGTACTACCTACTGAACCGCAACAAGTTGCTGATTACCAACCTGAAAGTCCAGCTCTACACTGCCGTGCTGCTGAGGAGGACTCGGATTCGGAACAAGAATAGAAAGAAACACAAAGTCAAGGCACGTAGTTGTTTTATGAGGGAGTGGATAGCAGAGAGAGAAAGGTATGGCCACTATCACCAACTGCTCAAGACCCTACAAGCAACGGACGTCACCACCTACAAGTATTACCTGCGAATGGACGAGGCACTCTACACTGAGATTCTGGGACGGCTGACACCCCGCATCCACAAGCAGGATACCAATTTTAGGAAGGCCCTGGAGCCAGGCCTACGTCTGGCCATCACACTCCGCTTCCTGGCCACAGGTGAGGCATACAAAAGCATGGCCCTCAACTTCCGAGTGGGTCCCAGCACCATTTCCAAGGTTGTACGAGAAACATGCGAGGCCATCGTACAGGAATATATGGAGGAGGTCATCGTGTGCCCCACGACACCGCAGGGGTGGAAGGACATAGCCCAGGGATTCGCCGACACCTGGAATTTCCACCACACCGTAGGAGCGATCGACGGTAAGCATATCGCAATGCAACCCCCTGGCAACTGTGGATCGTACTACTACAACTACAAAGGGTACCACTCCATCGTTCTCCTGGCACTGGTTGACTCCAAGGGAAAGTTCACCTACGTAGATGGGGGAGCAAACGGGTCAGCCTCGGATGCCGGCATTTTTCAGGTGACCGACCTCCGGCAGGCGCTAGAAAACGACGCAGCAGGATTGCCAGGCCGGGAGCCACTGCCTGGGGATGACGAGCCAGTGCCCTACTTCATTGTGGGCGACGACGCCTTCCCTATGAGAGAGTGGCTCCAGAAACCACACTCCCACCGAGGACTACAAAAGAAACAACGCGCCTTCAATTACCGTCTGTCGAGGGCCAGGAGGGTGGTCGAGAACGCCTTCGGGATGCTGGCCAACCGCTTCCGGTGCCTACTGACGACTCTCAACCTACAGCCACGCACTGTTGAAAAGGTGGTTCTCGCAAGCTGCATCCTCCACAACATCCTCATCGACAGACGGCCAGGCACGAACAGGCTACCTGTGCATGACGCCCATGTGCGGCCTGGAGACTGGACAAGGGACCCCTTGGACGGACTGCAGCCACGTTGGCGGCAAACTGGACCCGGACCTGCCAAAATAGTGAGAAACTACCTCACAGACTACTACAGCCTCCCACGGAACCGTTTGCCCTGGCAACGGTGAATGGTAAGTAGAAATGCTTCGCAATTCATACAATATATATATATATATATATATATATATATATATATATATATATATATATATATATATATATATATATAACTATACACAAATCCGGTATTAGAGTTGTTTTACTATAACTTGACATTAAACACGCAGTTTATCTATAATGCAATTACCAATGTAATTTAGTAAGTAAAGATAATAGTGTATACTTCATGACTAATACAACCGGATATAGGTATACTTATATAATTTTATACAATATAGCACAGGTGACACCAGACACCTGGGCATGTAGCATACGTTTCATATTTGTTCTATATATTGCTATCTCTGGGATATTTCTCTTATATTTTATTTTCCCTCTCAACATCTGTTTCACATTTTTTGTATATATATGTCTATCTCATGTATATTTTATTGAACCTTTCATTTTGCCTCAACATTTTTCCTATTTATTCTATATATTTGTAACCAAATTATATTTTATTTTTTATTCATTACTAGCCGCAAAGCCGCCCTCCGGGCGGACTTTTTGGCTAGCTCCTGCGGAGGGTTATTGGTGGCACCACCTGTGTTTGGTGGGCCTTCGGCCCACCAAACACAGACTCTCCAGATAGCCCCTTCTAACTTTCCTGAAATCATGGATGTAGAAATGTATGTATTAACGCCAACCCATTCACATCACCCCCAACCCATTTACTCACCCATTACTCATCACCCCCCACCCATTCACTCACCCATTACCCAACACCCCCCACCCATTCACTCACCCATTACCCATCACCACACACCCATTCACTCACCCATTACCCATCACCCCTCATCTATTCCCTCACCCATTACCCATCACCCCACCCATTCACTCACCCATTACTCATCAAGGCTTCCTCAATGGGCCCCAGACATAACTACGTCACGGTTTGTTTACATCGGTGCATTGTGGGGATAAGGCGGGGTCGCCGCGGGTGGACCTAGGAAGGGAAAACTACGGCGATGGAGGAATTTAGAGTTATTTTGCGCGAAATTGATATTCCAGGTGCTATATTACTGTGTTCTGTTCGCGCTGACAACACTATAGAGAAGACCTGAGTAATGGCTTGATGTGCAGAGGCTTCTAACCAAGAAAACAGAGTCATAACAGAGCCTCGTCAAGGTAAGCAGCTGGAGGTACGTAATGTGTCCCTACTACTTGCTTCCTTCTTAATGAGACTCTGCTGTAAACTGTTTTCCTGGTTTAGAAGCCTCTGCACATAAACCATCACCTCGGGTTTCTTCTCTATGTTTGTCAGCGAGCACGGAAATATAGCACTTGGAATATCAATATCGCCAAAAACAACTCTAAATTTTTTCATCGTCGTAGTCTTTCTCTTTGTAGTTTGTTTTACATATTCATGGTTATGATAGTATTAAAATACCTTATTAATTGAGTTCCTTTTGTTGTCTTTTCTCATAATAAGAGGGTATTATTCTAGTGTTTGCCCATACTCCCCCCTCTCCCACAAAACAAGCTTGGGACCTGGGGGAATGCGGTTTTTTAGCTGGGGTACAAAATATGCGCCCGCAACCACATAGTTTTTGAGTTAGGGTGTTTGTAAAAATTGCCTAGATCAAGGGAAAATTCATTGGATTTCTTCTGAGTCCAGAAACGTGTTGAACCTGACGATCCTCACAGAATGATGACCGAAGTGTCCGAGAACCCCACCAACCCCCCGCTAGGAGGTTAGGTTATATTTGGTTAGGTTTAAGGGTTTAGGTTATATTTGGTTAGGTTATATTTGGTTAGGTTAGGTTTAGTTAGATTTGGTTTGGTTAGATTTGGTTAGATTTGGTTAGATTAGATCTGGTTAGGTTAACTTAGGTTATATTTGGTTAGGTTGGGTTAGCTTAATTTTGGTTAGGCAAATTTCTCTAGATATAAGGTAATTACCCTAGATCTAGGGAATTTTACCGCCCCATACACAACTCTTAAATAATTGTGTTTCCCACGCATAAATTTGTTCCCCACCCGAAAACCCCGCATTCCCCCAGGTCCCCCAAACTTGTTTGGTAAACTTGGAGAGTATGGGCAAACACTATAATTTTATATGTGGGGTTTAATATTTAATGTGGGGTTTTTTGGGTGGGGCACAAATTATGCGTCGGAAACACATAATTTAAGAGTTGTGTATGGGGGGTTAAAATTTCCTGGAATCTAGGATAATTACCTTATATCTAGAGAAATCCTGCCTAACCAAATTAACCCTAACCTAACAAAATATAACCTAAGCTAACCTAACCAAATCTAATCAACTAACCTAACCAAATCTAACCTAACCAAATCTAACCTAGCCTCCTAGCGGGGGGTTGGGGTGTTCTCGACACTTCGGTCATCATTCTGTGAGGATCGTCAGGTTCACCACGTCTCGGGACTCAGAAGAAATCCAATGAATTTTCCCTTTGATCTAGGCAATTTTTTACAACACCCCTAACTCAAAAACTATGTGTTTGCGACGCATTTTTTTGTAACCCAGCCAAAAATCCCGCATTTCCCCCGGTCCCCAAGCTTGTTTTGTGGGAGAGGGGGAGTATGGGCAAACACTAGAATAATACCCTACTTATTATGAGAAAAGACAACAAAAGGAACTCAATTAATAAGGTTTTTAATAAATATCTAACCATGAAAATGTATACAACCTACAAAGAGAAGACTACGACGATGAAAAAAATTCGAGTTGTTTTGGGCGAAATTGATATTCCAGGTGCTATATTTCCCTGCTTGCTGACAACATAGAGAAGACCTAGGTGATGGTTGATGTGCAGAGGCTTCTAAACCAGGAAAACATCACAGCAGTCTCATTAGAAGTAAGCAGTGGTAGGGACACGTTACGTACCTACCAGTTGCTTTTTCCTTTTGACGAGGCTCTGTTATGACTCTGTTTTCTTGGTTTAGAAGCCTCTGCACATCAGCCATTACCTCAGGTCTTCTCTATAGTGTTGTCAGCGAGAACAGAGCACAGTAATATAGCACCTGGAATATCAATTTCGCGCAAAATAACTCTAAATTCTTCCATCGCCGTAGTTTTCCCTTCGTAGGTCCACGTATCGTAGGTCCACCCGCGGCGACCCCGCCTTATCCCCACAATGCACCGATGTAAACAAACCGTGACGTAGTTATGGGTAGGGTCCATTCTCGCAACCCACTTTTTTTCACAATTATCGCTAATAGGCTGCTAAAAAAAAAAAAAAACAAGTGATCGGATCATCTCATAAGTGGGCTTAAAACTTTCCCCTGGTCAACCTGGTTCCAAAAATGTGGTATATGATGGGATTCCGCCACGGGGGGCGGAACCTATACCATATACACACACACACACACACACACACACACACACACACACACACACACACACACACACAGACATACACACACACTTTCGCTTTTATTAATATAGATTATTATTTTATTTATCATTCTTTATCCTTATTTTATTATGGTAGGATTATTTGTTATTAACATTTCTAAATATTTCTATTTCTTTTCTCATTTATTTTGGCTCTCAACAATTTTTCCATTTATATATATTTTTGTAAAATAATTATATTGTTTATATTTTTTGTTTTTTCCCTCATTTATTTTTATTCATTATTATAATTAGTTTTTTCATTATTTTTCATTATTTTATTATGGTAGGATTATTTGGTACTAACATTTCTAAAAATATTTAGCTAATTGCAGTCATATTTGTGCAGAGTTATCTTAGCGTTTACATTAATTAAACTTCCATTAGGTCAAGGATATGGCAAACAATATAGTACACATTTATATTTATTGTTATAAAGTACAAAAAGTGTTATAAAGTACAAAAAGTGTTATAAAGTACAAAAATATAGATACCCATAACCATTATTTCCACATAGCGATTTTGATAAGTTGTTTTGCATTTATCATGTGACGTACCATTTATGGTTTGTTTATTTCACAAGTTTCATAATTTAATTAATGTAGGGGGGGATAAAAGGCTTTTACGTGAATTAATTACCTGAATGAACAACAACAAAACGGATAGGCATATAGGGGGGAAAAGAAAAACTTAGGCAAATAGGGGGAAAAAGAGAACCTAGTACTGGAAATCCCTAGCGACGGTATTCTCCATGTACCGGTCCAATGCGGAGATGTCCGTCAGCCTAGGGGTCACTGGTCGGGGTGGGTCGACATGTTGGGCATCAGGACGCCCATAGCTGGGTGCTCGTGACCTCCAGCCCATAGGTGTACCGGGTGCGCTGGGTACCTTATTGTGTGAGGGTCCTTGGAGGGCTATGGGCTCGTACTGGGCAGGAGCTGCATGAGTCGGTGGTTGTAGCGGTGGTTGTAGCGGCGGTTGTGGCTCCGTAATGGCCACCCTGGGGATTGAGCCTGTCCCTAGGGCATAGGCATTCATGCCTGTGACCAGTTTGAGCCCCTCGAACATATAGTGTTCGACGTACCTTTCTCCATAGCATTGTACGAGGCTGTCAGTAGTTGGTGAAAGAGGCGGATCTCGGTCATGAGCGGGGGTTCGTCGCGGTGTGCCCCACTCCAAGCCTCTGCGATGTTCTGCTGCCGGGATTCCACCTCACGGAGCTGTGTGTTAAATATATTGTCATTAAAGGTTTGGAAAGAAAACGATGTAATAGCATAATAAAATCAGTCAACACTGTCTGTCAGTGTATGTCAAATGGTCAGGCTGAGTCACGGCTGGAAAAGGATATCGAGGTGTTAATCCTGTGGGATCAGGTGATACAATGGGAGAGTCATTAGGATACCTAGGGGATTGGGGGAGAGAGGAGACCTAGCAGCGCCATAAAAATATAGTGGTGACCTTTGAACTAGCCAAGGAATGTCACACCTGCACTCCATGGGAAAGGCAACCTAGAGCTTCAAATGTATTTTAAAGACAATTTCGGATATATGCTGATATCTTACTCTACTTCATTAATAGAAGTGAATGTAATGTAATGGGGTAAAAGTACATGTAATTATTTTAAATACTACTCTAGTTAAAGGTACTGGCCAAATAAAAATCAGTGTAACAATATGTATATTTACCTTCTTCATCAACTCTCTTTCAGCTGTGGTCGTTTCTGCAGGTGGGTCCACGGCGGGTGCACTGGCTGCAGGTGGGTCCACGGTTGCTGCCCTTGGTGCCACGGCCGCTGCAGGTGCCGTGTCCAACTCCTCCGGGTCGTCTGCTGCCTCCTCGTCCTGGCTGCCCTGGGTCGCCGGGCCACCCTTGTGGGAATGGGATATATATATATATTAGAAATATTCATTTGATTACCTTTATCAAGACTTGCTTGATTATGTCAATGTTCTTATGTGGTTTTAATCAATATGTTTGATAATGTCAATGTTCTTATGTGGTTTTAATAAAAATGTTTGATCGTGGACGACACTTTTCCTTCATCTCTATTCTTATTGATTACATTATTTATCAAAGTGACTCATGTATGTTTAATTATAACTGAAATGGTGCCAAACATGGTCATGATCGCTTGCATGAAACACTGAGAAACTATGAGAAAACTGTATAGAACTTCTACAGACGTACATTCTACATAAAGACTGGGAGAACTAATGGCGAATAGTATATATGTAGAGTATATATTATACTAGCCGCAAAGCCGCCCTCCGGGCGGACTTTTTGGCTAGCTCCTGCGGAGGGCTATTGGTGGGCCTTCGGCCCACCACCTGTGTTTGGTGGGCCTTCTGCCCACCAAACACAGACTCTCCAGATAGCCCTTCTAACTTTCCTGAAATCATGGATGTAGAAATGTACGTATTAACGCCAACCCATTCACATCACCCCCAACCCATTCATCACCCCCCCCCATTCACTCACCCATTACCCATCACCCCCCACCCATTCACTCACCCATTACCCATCACCACACATCCATTACCCATCACCCCCCACCTATTCCCTCACCCATCACCCCCCACCCATTCACTCACCCATCACCCCACACTCATTACCCCACCCATTCACTCACCCATTACCCATCACCCTACATTAAGGTTTCCTCAATTCTCGCAACCCACTTTTTTTTCACAATTCTCACTAATAGGCTGCTAAAAAAGAAGAAGAAAAAAGTGATCAGATCATCCCCAAAATGGCCTTACAACCTTCCCCTGGTCAACCTGGTTCCAACACTGTGCCATATGATGGGATTGCGTCACGGGGCGCGGAACCTATAGCACACACACACACACACACACACAGACACACATACACACACACACACTTTCGAGCTGTCTGCGAAACAGGCAAAAAATAACGCCTGGCTACTTTACTCCCTAAACAAGAGCTTTGCGTTTCCTGCCCCCACTTCTGACACATCACAGGTAGGAGGCTGGACACCACCTCAAGCCTTCCCGCCCCCTCACAATGACAGCCAACATCGCTACTCACCCCGGAGGTACGCCGCCCCGCAGGCAAACTCTTGGTAATCTTACCATCATCTCAGCTAACGTTAGAGGTTTCCAGACTAACGTCGGTGACCTAACGTACAGCCATGTTTTGCCACACAGTCCTGACATCATTGTCACTACTGAGACCTTCCTCAACTCCTCAGTGCCAGACAACTTTGGGAAGATAGGTGGCTACTCAAGTTGGTTCCGACGTGACAGAGCCCAAGGTACCTTTGGGGGAGTCGCTGTGTGCTTCCGCAACAGCCTCCCTGTACAAGCTCTCCCCGTCGACCTTCCTGCTCACATGGAGATGATGTTCTTCAAATTGTGGACACACACTCAAGACTCCATTCTGCTGTGCGTGTGTTACCGTCCACAGTGGCAAGGTGGTGAGCCCCTTCGCTACCTGACCACCAACTTAGATGCCCTGCTCCTCCAGCACTCCTGTAAGCATCTCATCATTGTGGGTGATCTCAACCAGTACCTTGTCCAGAGGCAGTTTGACGAGCTGTTGACGGTGTTTGGACTCACCAATCACGTCGACTTCCCCACCCACATCTCAGGGTCTTCACTTGACTGTAACACTTGCCTGACACTTCCCTGTAATCACCGATTTGCCCTGCAGTATAGTGACTTGCCGTCCGCTAGCAACAGTGGGTTCCCCCGACCACCTGGCTGTTCTCACCAAGATCAAGCTGGCCATCGACAGAGATGGGGGCAGTGACTCGCACCAACTGGCAATGGGAAAAGGGGAACTGGGATGCAATGAAGGCAACACTTAACAACAGTGTGTGGTCTGACGTGCTTACCAGGTGACGTTGACACACAAGTGAAGAACTTCACAGAAATCCTGATGTCCCACCAAAGAAGGGATTGTGGGCCCTGCCAGACATACAAGTCTAAACGGGAGACCAGCCCGGTTTGGCTTTAAATGCAGGAAAGCAGCAGACAATAGAGCAAGGCCTGGCTGCGATATAAGTCCCACCCCACAGGAAGACATAAACACCAGCACAAAAATGGCTTGTGAAAATATGAAAAGAGTCCAGAAACAGGCGATCAACAACTGGAAAGGGATCACCTCA
>JACEEZ010021936.1:52500-92500 GCA_016584305.1 Chionoecetes opilio
CCTCCCTCGGAACACCAACTTTGATAATCATATTCACGCTAACACGCCCCGGCGACGCCGCCGTCTGCGTTTAGAGATCTGAGGTCATACTTATAAGGCCTCCATAAGCTTATGAGTTTCCCATAAGCAGACAAATAGGCGAATTTCTCCATAAGTCACCGAAAACCTCCATAAGTGCTTATATTTTTCCATAGATTATCCCATAGCGTTATGAGAGGTCCGAGCTCCCATAACGACCCTTATGTTGACATAAGACGTCAACATAGCAGCATCCAACATGGATGTTATTTATATTTATATTTATTTGGGGAGGCGTTGGCCGAGTGGTTAGCGTCTTGGAGTGCTGAGCTCAATGTCCCGAGTTCGAATCCTGCCGGGGGCAACTCTTTCAAGAGCCTGGTAGGGGAGCAGAAGGTCCCGAGTTCAAGTCTCACCAAGGAGCAACTGTCAAATCCATCGTCGAGTGGCCGAAGCAACCCACATGCAGCTTATACCTGTCTGCCGATTGCGAGTGTGACGGTAAACTCTAGGGGCTGCATGCGCCTAAATTGAAGAACCGAACATTACATAAAATGGGATCTTCACCTGAGACCACAGGTGTCACTATAAAAATCCAGGCTGCGCCACCAACGGGCGAGATCGACCAATATCAAGACTCTCCATATGCCTACAGACGCTATAGGCTACAACGTAAAAAAAAAAAAATACTTATATACTGTATGAAGCAATCCTTTAAAATTGCTTTATTTTCAGTTCGTAGGGATCTCACAAAATTTATAGCTTATATTTTAATGATTTCAAGCGTTATTTCATGATCTAAGAGACATTTCAGGGTAATTTAAGTGCTACGTTTAGCGGGAAGTTATGTCATCCGGAAGCTATGGAGAACATTTATGGGAGATCTTATGGGTGAATTTATGATATGTCGAGAGTTATGGGTATCCCATAGCCTTATTATAAGTACCTGTCCTGATGCCATATCCCACCCCTCTCAACTTCGATTATGGTTATCATATCACTTCTTGGCCGCAATAGGGAAGATAAAAGGATAGTTGCATGTATCCAAACAACCCTTTTTTAGTGTCTATCCTTTTCTCTGCACCGTTCTATTGCAGTTACTGTAGACGGTCATTGGTATTCTCCTAAATCTATCAAAAGTGGTGTTCATGAGGGTTCTGTCCTATCACACACTCTTTTTCTATTATTCATTGACGATCTTCGAAGTTTAATTCAATGCTCTATCCACTTTTACGCTAATGACTCTACCCTGCCTTTTTCAACGTTGTTCATTAAATGTCCAACCCAAAATGAATTACGTTACTCATGGAGGAATGCCACAAAATGCCTAACTTCTGGTCTTTCTCTAGTTTATCAATGGGCAAAGTAAACCTTGCTTTGTTCAATGTCTCAAAAACAAATTTTTTCACCTATCTGCTCGACATAACCTTCTAGATAAATATCCCTTCTTCTTTCATGACACTCAAATGTATCCATCTTCTACAATGAATATTCTTGGACTATACTTTACTAAAAATCTGTACTAAAAGTTTCACATCTATCTTGCTAAATCTGCTTTTAAGAAATTAGGTATCCTCTGGCGTTTACATCCATTTTTTTTATCTCTCCCAGTTGCTTCCTCTGTACAAGGGCCTTATCTGCTCATGTATGGAGTATGCCTTTCACGCTTGGAGGGGATCCGTTCATACAGCTCTCCTAAACAGGGTAGAGTCAAAAGTTTTTCGTCTCATCAGCTCCCTTCTTCTTACTGACTGTCTTCAATCCATAAATCACCGTTGCGATATTGCTTTTCTTGCTATCTTCTACTATCTACTTCTTACTATCTTCTAGCTTGCTATTTTATGCTAACTGCTCTTCTGAACTTGTTAACTGCATGTTTTCCCCCTCCGGCTGTCTCGCTGCACAAAATTTTCTACTCATTCTGATCCCTATTTTGTCCATCTTATTAATATAAGTGTTGACCAGTATCTTCGTTCTTTCAACTCTTTCACTGGTAAACTCAGGAACTCTCTTCGTGTCTCAGTTTTCCACCTTCCTTCGACTGAATAATTTTTTCAAGAGAGAAGTATTAAGACATCTGAATTGCTGAATTCAATTGATCCACCCCCCTTTCTTTGTTCTCTTACTGTCTTCCTTATGGGGACTGGCAACAAGCGTGCTTTTTGTTATTTCTTTTTTTTGCCCTTGGCCAGTCTTTTTGATGTAAACAAAATGTTACCTATGAATACTGGTAACAACAGGTACCATAAAATGGTACCTGTTAGAATTTACACAGAGAGGAAAATGAACACATAAGTTTATAAATATGAATATTTATGTTTGCTATGTATGTATCGTGAGTATCTTTGTTACGTATGCGTTCTCAGTATATATGTTTCGTACATACATATATTGACACTTCGGTTATATGCAGATAATGCCACATTATATGTCATGTCGCTTTTGTTTTTAACTGTTTTCATGTACGTCTTAATTGATAATTGTTATATATGAAACTCAATATTGATGACAAGAGAAACCATCCGCACTGTTGAATGGGAAAATAGATGCGGAAGGCAAGACATAACAATTCTACGCATCTCTAATGTCAGCAATTCAGTACTGTAGAGGGTACATGGAATAAATGCTGCATGGATACTTGTATAAGGTAATGCAAAGGTGATGCATCTGAAAGGAAGTGGAGAAGTCTTCCAAGATCCACTGATGAGATGGAAAAGCATAGACATAGTCGAAGCATGGGAATGATGACGGAGCCTGTGAGAAGCATGCGGGGAGGAGCATTTGGGGAGGCGGTAGCAGAGTGGTTAGCGTCACCGGGTGGCGTTCTCGAAGACCCGAGTTCGATCCCGAGTGAGACCCATAAATCCGCTTAAAATATTTCTGCACCGTCGAGTGGCCTAAGAACACCCACATGCACTGCTCATTAATTCTACCTTCGATTGCGAGTGCATCGGAGGACACAGGGCGGCGGCATGAGACTCTAATCACAGGCGTCACTATAATAATCCTGCCTGCCACCACGGGCGAGGGCCAACCATCACAGCCCTCAAGTGAGCCTCCAGGGCCTACCATCCCATCCCTGGAGATCACTGCCTACAGGCGCTATATATACATAGGCCAAGATGTAAATATAAAAGATAAAAAAATGCAGGAATAATGGCTGAACTCCTGGCTACTTCGTTCTTCAGAGGAGAAAAATAATGTAGCAAAGTGAGAATCATGGAGCACCATTTCGTCTGAAGAGGCTACAAGCGAGACCTTGAAAAGGAGAAAAGCTAAGAGACGGAAAATGGAAGGCAGAGTGCTGTGAGAGAGGAGGAGGTGCTAGTTTCCTGACTGTTTTGCATACTCTGTCCCTCAATGCCTCACCTTGAAGGTCAAGGAGAAACACTGGTGCAAGTAAGCGAGGCCAGAAGGATGTTTTAGGTCTTTGAGGTCGGTGCCGGCCGCTAACTGCCACATGTGGTTAGTATGCAACGAGTATCAGAAGCTGATCATGAGCTGAAACGATGGTGGTTTGACTAGAATTAATGTACAGCAGATGGGAAAGGAAGGAAATGAAAGAGGCAAGAGGTAAGAGTGTATGATAACGGACAGCGCACAATGAAAAAAATATAAAGTGAGAGGTAATAGATAAGTTATAGAGCAACGTTATTTGCCAGAACGCATTTCGCTTTAATGAATTGCCAAGTCGAGGAAATACCATTTGTCGTGCAATATTCATCAAGGTCGTCATCGAGGCTATCGAGGCCGTGTATTGCAACAATAAGCGAAGATCATGGTGCTGAGAGAGTGTAAACCTATTCAAATTACTGAAATTCAGACTGAAAATCAATATTTTTTACGAGGTTTTATAGTAAACAGATCAAATAAGAAAGTATTAACATAGATTAACCAAAGAAAACAAAAGGGGCTTCTCTGCATAGATGATTTTAGTGCTTAAAAGTAAAACATGACTAGTTATAAGAACATAAGGAAGCTACAAGAGGCCGCTAAACCAACACTTCGTGGTTCCTGTAAGCGTGAAGAAATAAACTGATTATCTTGTAGGGTTGATCAGTAATACGAACAAGGCTGGTGCTTGGTGCTTGCGGAATGTGATACCGGGATATATTATTATTTGGTCAATAAGGAACAATAAGAAGAAGATGAGGAAAAGGAAAAGCTAGAGATGATTCCGTAACTTGAAACGGTCGTGAAGTAGGTGAGGTGCCTGTCATGACGAGGGGGGGGAGAGAGAGAGAGAGAGAGAGAGGAGAGGAGAGAGAGAGAGATAGAGAGAGAGAGAGAGAGAGAGAGAGAGAGAGAGAGAGAGAGAGAAGAGAGAGAGAGAGAGAGAGAGAGAGAGAGAGAGAGAGAGAGAGAGAGAGAGAGAGAGAGAGAGAGAGAGAGACGAGAGAGAGAGAGAGAGAGAGAACATAAGAACATAAGAAAATAAGGAAGCTACAAGAGGCCGCGAGACCTACACGTGGTAGTTTCCTGTCACCTAACACTACCTACATCCACCTTTCATCCCCATCCATGAACCTATCCAGCTCCCCTTTAAAGCTCCCTAAGGACTCCGCACTAACTACCTGTCTACTGAGACCATTCCACTCATTCACCACCCTATTTGTGAACCAGTTTTTTCCCTATTTCCTTTCTAAATCTACGCTTTTCCAGCTTGAATCCGTTACTTCTTGTTCTACCCTGGTTAAAAGCGGTAAGAACTGTTCCTACCTCTCCTTTATTAAATCCCTTTATCCCACTTAAAAACTTCTATCAGATCGCCCCTTACTCTGGTCTCTCGAGTGAGTGTAATTTTAATAACTTCAATCTCCTTCATAACTAAAGTTACGCATCCCTTGTATCATTTTGGTCATCCTTCTCTGCACTTTTTCTAACAACACTATATCCATCCTGTAATATGGAGACCAAAACTGAACTGCATAGTCTAGATGAGGCCTGACTAGAGCCAGAAAAAGCTTTAGAATAACTTCCGCACTTCTACTTTTAACACTTCTGGTAATGAATCCTAATACTCTATTAGCTCTATTTCTGGCCTCAATACATTGTTTCCTAGGTCGGAGGTCTGGGCTCACCCTCACTCCAAGATCTTTTTTTCCCTTCCGATCCTTTCAGCGATACATTGCTTATGGTGTATCTATTACCAGGGTTTTTTCTACCAACATTCATAACGCTACATTTATCAATATAAATTCCATCTGCCATCTGACTGCCCACCCCGTTAAGTTTATCTAAGTCTCCCTGCAATATGTTTACGTCCCGACTGTGATCCCAAAAATCCTACTACTTAGTATCATCAGCAAACTTGCTGATATCACTGCTAATTCCCACTATCCAAGTCGTTGATGGGAAATCAAAAATAGTAATGGGCCCAAAACAGACCCTTGTGGAAATCCACTTGTCACCAGTCCCCATTCAGATTTGGAACCATTAATTGTAACCCTTTGTTGCCTTTACTTAGCCAAGCTCTGATCCAATGAAAAACCTTCCCATCTATACCATGAGCCCTAACCTTATTTAAGAGTCGCTCGTGTGGTACTTTGTCAAATGCCTTACTAAAGTCCAGATAATTATATCATAATCCTTATTTATTATCTGCCGTCTATAAACTTTCCTATAAAACTCAATAAATTTGTGAGACATGACCTAACCTTGGTGAATCCATGTTGTGAATCATTGATCAAACTATGTTTATCTAAGTGCTCTCTAATGTTTTTGCAATAATGATTCCAATAATTTACCCAACCACTGAGTTAGACTTACGGGTCGAGAGAGAGAGAGAGAAAAGAGAGAGAGGAGAGGAGGAGATGAGAGAGGGAGAGAGAGAGAGAGAAAAGAGAGAGGAGAGGGGTGAGAGAGAGAGAGAGACGAGGGGAGGGAGAGGGAGGAGAGAGAGAGAGAGAGAGAGAGGGAGAGAGGGAGAGAGAGAGAGAGAGGGAGAGAGGAGAGAGGAGAGAGAGAGAGAGAGAGAGAGAGAAGAGGAGAAGAGAGAGAGGGGGAGAGGAGGCGAGGAGAAAAACAGAGAGAGAGAGAGAGAGAGAGGGGAGAGAGAAGAAAAAGAGAGGAGAGAGAGAGGGAGAGACGAGAGAGAGAGGGAAAAAGAGAGAAGAGAGGAGAGAAGAAAAGAGAAGGGGAGAGAGACGAGAGGAGATGAGAGGAGGAGAGAGAGAGGGGAGAGAGGAGAGGGGAGAGACTCACAGACAAACTCAGGGGAAGTAAAACTCAAGATATTAGACAAGATATATATATATATATATATATATTATATATATATATAATATTATTATTTTATATATATATATATATATAATATATATATATATATATATATATATAATTATATATATAAAATATAATATATATATATATATATATATATACAATATATTTTATATATATATATATATATATATATATATATATATATTAAAAATATATATATATATTATAAAATATTATATATATATACTGCATATATATATATATATATATAATATATATATTATATATACAAAACAAAACATATATATATATATTTTAATATATATATAATATTATATATATATATATATACTATATATATATAATATAATATATATATATATATCGTTAAAAGTGATAGCTAGTTCAGCGTTTATTATCTCTTTAAAGATATTTTCTCTTTGTCTTAAGAGTGTCTTATTCTCTTTTTTTAATCACTTGTATGACTTCACCGTAGCTTGTCGAAGGAGACAAAGGAGACGAAGGAGACAAAAAAAAAAAGTCTCAGTGTAATAGGACCCACATGCAAAAGAGAGAACTATGAAGTCCTCCCCACATCCTACATCGGCAGACGAAAACAAGCTGTCCAGACGTTTCCCTCCCATTAATTTTCCGGACCCCAAAAAAGTCCCCTTTAGAAAAACAGGGGCTCATACACAAAAAAAATTTCTAAAAGGGAAAACAAAATTTGGTTGAATGAGTGCAGATGTGCGGCGACTTCCAAATTCTAAAGTCTATACAAAAAAAGGATAAAACCCCAAAGTTTAACGTACAGGCAAACGACCTACAAGCTATCCCAGCATGAAAAGAAAAAAAAGCAAATAACACCCACTCACAAAAAAAGAAAAGCGAGGAAAAAACAACCAAAAAGCGTCTCCCATCACGGAGACGAGAAGCGAAGCATTACCAATCAGCGCCCCCAAAAGGGCTGCGGGCAGGCAGACTTCATCTATAAAACGCCCACCCTGCATCTAAGGGTCAGGGGATAGAATTAAAAGAGTAAAGACATCAACTCCTACTCCTATCCCCCCCCTGATGGCCGCCAAAGCTCTCGGGCCGTGCCCTTTTAGAGGAAAGCCTTCCGTCTCCCTTGCCAGTGCGTTTTAACCACAGCGAGACGCATTTTCCTAGCACGCTGATTGGCTGCTTCATTCAATCGTGAAGTTTCGCATATCGCTCGGTGCGCTTGGATGGGTCACCATCACTCAGTGGCGTTAAGCCATGAGTTTCTGGGGATTTTTTGACGGGTACCCCCCACTGTCTCTGTTTGCGTTGTCGTTTGTTTGTCTAGGTTTGTGGGGAGCGTGCCAGTTCGCCGATAGACCCTCGAGTCCTGGAGACGAACCACCCATCCTCCCTACTCCTACTCCATCCTACAGTTCCTGCTCTCTCCCCCAAAACACTGATGAATGTTCTTCACCACCGTACACAGGAATAAGAGACGAACAGGCCCCTACATCCCCCCCCCCCGCCCCAGCTAAGTGGGGAAAAAACACCATGCCCCGCACAAAAGCCCTGTTCCTGCCCCGCCCCTCACCCCCAACCCGGCCTGCGTGAGTGTGACTCCCCCCCCGCCCTCTCCCCCAAAATTCCCACCCTTCCCCGCGTCCCACATCAGGAGATACCTCTAAAGCTACGGGGGCGGTGGTGCCCTAGAGGAGATCACCCCCCCCTCCTCATGAAAAACCTCAGGGCAGGGACGGGAGCTCCGTCCTCTACCAAAAGAAACGAGGAAACTTTCCCACTCCGATGCTCTGCGACCGCCCCTACATCCCCGTCCAGCCCTCAAACTACCCCGAAAAACCCGGCTCAAAAAGGGGTTGTGAGGGTTACCCTTTGAGTTGCCCCTGTCGCTCCCCATCGCCACCAGCAAGTGGAGGAGGCGACCCCTTTTGCATGATGCCGAGAACACAGGAAGAGCCCGGCAAGTACTGGATCTCCGTCCGAGGCCCCCCTCCCCGCTCAACTCGACCTGGGGGAACGGGGGGCTCCTTTACCTCCGGGCCCGTACACCCAGAGCCCCTCCGCTGCTTCAAGTGCCAGAAGTTGGGCCCCACCACCAGGCCAACTGCTCCGTCCCCCACCTCGGCCCATTTGCAGCCCCCAAACCACCCGACAAAAAAACATGTTGGAAAGTACAAGCGGAAGGGGAGGTCACTACCGAGCCCCCCAACTGCGGAGGTCGCCACCACGCCTGGAAAAAAAAGGTTGCCCTGTTCGACAGGAAAAGGTAGACCGAGGCCGCGAGCGGCCAAGTAACAGGGGTGCAGGGGGGTCAAAAACTGCCGCAGTCCCCGTCCCCCCCGGCATTTTGTCTGGGGCCGAAAAGGCAGGCCTAGGGCCGCCCCAAAACCGGAGGACTTCCCCCCCTGCAAACCCGCCGACCTGCTGCCCCACCCCCCCCCACCCGAGGAAGACGGGGGCTCCACTCCCCGCCCCCGCCCCCCCCCCGCCTCAACCTGCCCTCAGTTTCCCCTTTCCCCAAAGGGGCAGCATAATCATAACACCAAAAGATATCGGGGATCTACCCAAGGAAATTTCAGGGCCCGTGGCGAAGCTAGTGCCCGAATCCCTGGGGGGAAAAATCGACCTGACCGCCCTCGAAACGGTAACCAAAAAAAGTCGGGGGAAAGGATGCGAGTGGTCGTCTGAGGGCGGGGGAGTCCACGGAGGCTCACCTACACAGCCACCGCTGCCACCCCAAACACGGGGCCCGACGTTCCGGTTTGCCAAGGAAACTCCCGAGGACCCCCCCCCAAAGGACCCCCCCTCTTAGAGGTGGCACGCAGGGATACAGTAGATGTATTCCTCCTTCAGGAGCCCCTGCTGCCTGAGGGGTCCACTATGTCCCTCCCTGGGTTCCGACCCTTTCCCACTCCCACGGGACACGAGGGGGTGGGGACTTTCATCCGGGCTCAAAAACTTCCCCCGGGTGCAATCGGGATCAGCAGCCCCTCCCTTGTGGTGAAGGAGTAGAAGTGCAGGCCGTCACTCTACCCCCCCTACCCACCTGTTGTTAAACCCCCCCGGCCCACCAGAAGGGGTCCTTGACCTGGAGGAACTGTTTGGCCCCGCCCCACGGAGAGTGTGCTTCTAGCTGGCGACTTCAACGCACATCCCCCGTGGCTCCACCCCCCTTTCCCCCCACCAAGCACCCGGCACCCCCCATATGCTTCGTTCAAGGACTCTTGACACGTCCACTCCTGAACGTGCCGGGCCCGACACAACCCGGGCGGGGGAGGCTCTACCGGCGTTCGTCTCCTCCCCATCGCCCCGACTCCGACCGGGTGCTTCACCCCCCCCCTCACAAGCGACCACCGATGTCCTCCGGCATGACGGTCCGCCTCCCCCAAAACCACCCGGCGCCCACAACGTTTTAACAGCGTCGAGTAAATTTGGGGTTTAAAGGGCGATTTCCCGGGGGCCCTTTCCGGGAACGGACCTTGACATCCCACGGGACGACCGGGGGACCCTCCTAAGGAGACTATACTCCGTGCCGCCCACCAGGCAACCCCCTTCCAAAAAAAAAAAAAAAAATTCCTGCACGTAAAACCCACCCCGGTTTTTTACGGCCCCAGGGTTTGATGAGCGAATAGAGGGTGAATGAGGGCGGAAAAGGGCCCCAGAAGAAAAACCCACCCCGTCCTCCCGCGCTACCTGAGATACGTGGCCAGTCACGCCCAATCGGAGAAAAGACGCCCCCAGGGGAAGAGTGGCTTTCGTGGTGCAGGGAATCGGCAGCCCAAAACCCCCTTAGGAGAATGTGGCGCCGAGGAAGCCCATGTATGCCCTCGTCCTCCCCCTCACCCCACACACCCCGGGACCAGAAGAGGCGAGAGATTAGCGAGGCTTTTCCTGAGCGCACCTCTCCCGCGTTCCTCCCCCGCCACACGGAGGGTACGGAAGACCTGGAGATCAAGGTCTCGGACCATCACTGAAGCCCGTTCCATGGAAGCGGCCCCTGATGCCCTCTTACACCACGGGAGCTGATGTCGCCCTTCGTTTCGGGCCCCGACCATCAACCCGGCCTCGACAAAGAACCCATTCCATGATACACACCTTGGGGCTCGAGACAGGATGAGCGCTTGCGACCTTCAAAAACCCTGCGGAGGCAGGAAACCCCCCCGGGGATATGGAAGATCCAACGATCATACCCTTCCAAACCCAAAGACCCCCCGGGGCCATGCGTCCTTTTCTCCTGCCCAGGGAAGTAATGGGAAAAGGTGGTCCTTTCGCGCTCCGTGGCAATAGGTAACTCCACCACCTTTGTTGCTTCGCCCTAAAGTGCCACCCCTGCTCATGACTTCCTTGGGGAGCCCGCTCCTTGGGTCTGGTAGTTTTCCTCGACCCGAAAAGGCCTTTGAGCGGCAAGCCCCCATCTGCAAACTCGAGGGGCCTTACAGAGAGAGGAACGGGGGCCGCCTCCTGAGTGGATAGCAGGATTCCTTTTAGGGCCAGCGCTCGAGTGCGCTTTCAGGGGGGTCTCCTCCACCGCCAGCCCACACTCTCGGCACCCTGCCCCAAACAGCTGTTTAAACCCCTTCCTCTTTAACAGTAAGGGGAGACTCCTCGAAGATTCATCGGCCAGGGGCCGCCTCCTCTGTACGCCGAGATCTCCCCTTTACATTTCCAAAACACAGCCACCAGGCCCGCCCCCACTTGCCTTGGGCCAACTGCAGCGTCGTGCACTTCTCTGGGCCCTTTAAAATCAAAACCCCAATAAGGTCCAGCTACATGACCTTCGGCCTCCCTCCCCTTTGCAGCCCCTTTAGATTTAGGGGGATCCCTCCGGCACGTCACCACTCACAGTACCTGGGCGTTTGGTTTGATACCAACTCTCATTCCGCCCCCAGGTACGCCACCTACGAACCGAACTGCGGGGGGAGGGGGTTGAGTACTGCGGTGCCCGTCTGGTAGGGGACCGGGGCCACCCCAAAGGTTTAAAGAAGTTTTAACCGCGCGATTTTCTCCTCCTGGACTACGTTTCCCCCTTTTTCCCCCGGGGATCGCCCAAAAACATTTTTTAATCCCTTGAAGTAGTCCAGAACGGGGCTCTAAGAGCATCCTAGGCGCACCACCGTGGACATCCGTGGCCCCGATGGGGAGGAGTGCGGCCCGCCCACCATCCAACACGATTCTGGCCCGGGCATCGATGCCATGGTGGGCGTACAGCGTCGTTTGGGCCCGAGCTCCCCTAAACCGACAGTCTGCTACCCTTCCAGCGCCCCCCCCGCACTGGCCCAACAAGGACGGGGGGACACGCACAGCGGATTTCCGCCGGACCCGGACTGGCCATCCGTACGCTGCGACCCCCCACTTACCCCCCCAGACCCCCTCCCTTGGCACCTTGGGCCCCACCGTCTTTACCATCACCACCTCCCCGCAGTGAACCCAGGGACCTCTTACACACCCATTCCGGCAGGAGGCGCTTGCCCTTATAGCCTCAGTATGGCCCATTTTACGGCCCTCTACTACCCGATGGCTCAGTCGGGGCAAATGGCGCGGCGGGGCGGGATTTGTGGTGGGGGGTACACCCAAGCCCACAGATCCCAACCTAACCACAGCCTTTCAGGCGGAACTCGGCATGCCACTGGCCCTAAAGCACGCATCCGAGGCCCGTCACAACACCATCACCTCTTCTCGGATTGCTCGCGCGCTTCACGCTTTCAAATCCACTCCCCAAAAACACGTTGAAAATTTATCTGCCATCCATACCACTTGGCCTCCTCTACCGTGAAGGCACTAAAACCCCCCCTATATTTGGGGCCCGGGACACGGGTGTCCCCGGGAATGAGAAGGGAACACTGTGGTGGACTTGCGGAGAAAGAGAGCAAGTCCCTTTTATTTCTCCGCAGCGCCCCTTTCCCTCAAGGGCCCCAGTGGCAGGCGGCACTGAGAGCCACCCGCTGCCCTTTTAGGAGCAAGGAGAGGGGTAAAGGGCGGGAAAGTGGTAGCCACGCGACCCACGAGAACCCCTCACCCTTCCACCAGGTTTACCTCCAAGGGTGGTGTCCCCCCCTAATCCGACTCCGCCCTTTGGGTACCCATGTCTCACAGATCCTGCAGACTGCCCCTGACCAATGCCCCACTGCTTCGAAATCGAGGATGATCCCCCCACCACTACATCCCCGATGCCCAGTGGGGCCCCCGGCCCTCCGTCACCATGTGGCCTGGATCCCGGACCAGAAAAAGAAGCAGCGGACTACCCAAAAGCCTCTGCCTCAACTCAAATGCTCGAGATCTTTGTAGCAGATACCCCCTCCATAAAAAATTAGGCCCTTGCAGCATCAACCCCGACGGGCTCTTTGTTTGCCCTGTGCTCCCCCCAAAAAGGGAGCACAATAGAAAAACACACAAAAAACGCATCTATGCCCTGCTCACCTCTCACCGAGGGGAAAAAAATCTTCACATGCTGCTGAAGAAGTGTTCTTTGACCCGAAATCGCGATACAGCAAAAGGACCCCTACGGGGGAAGTCATACAAGTGATTCAAAAGAGAATAAAACTCTTAAAAGAAAGAGAACATTTCTTTAAAAAAATATAAAAAGCTGAACTAGCTATCACTTTTAACGAGATTTTGTCTCAGAGAAAAAAAACTCCTGCCTGTAATTTTTCTCTTCTCCCCCTTTTCATCCCTTTCCTCTCTCTCTCTTTTTCCCCTTCTCTCTCTCTCTCTCTCTTTTTTAATATTATATATATATATATATTATATATATTATATTATTATATATATATATTATAAAATATTTATATTAGGGTGGGTCACTTATAAGGGCAAAAATTAAAGTGTCAAATTTCTTGCTTTCTTGCGTGGATGTTTCCCCTTTAAGTAAAATTGCAGTTTAAAAAATTTTCTCACGGATCGAGTATCATTTAGGAGTCGCACAACGGAATTTAAGTTAGGAAAAAAGACACATTTATGCAAAATGTTATATTTATTTTAAACAAATGTGTAAAAAACATATCGATGAATATTTCTTACTAATACTACGGAAAATGACAGAATACAATGAAGGGATCTATTACAACAGGATAATACTCTTGTTTGCCGTCTTCGATGTTTGTAGCTGATCCTCTTGCTTGGTCTTGTCATTCTTTGTAAACTCCTGAATAGCAGCCACGCCGCGCTTTGCCACGTCGTTTGTCACCAGTAGCTTGGTCACACGTTCCTTTCCTCGAGCATATGCTTCTGTAGTTGCCCAGGTAACGGGATCAGTGCCCAAAAATGATGAGTCAATGTCCAGATGTTGCAGCAGTTTCTTCGTCGTACTGGTGAAGAACTCTGACAGATTTTTACTCACAACATCCTCGGGGGTGAAGTGGAGACGAGGACTTGGTTCTTCCAAACCCTTAACAGTGCTTATACGGTGGACCATTTCCCTTTTTTCCATAATGGAAACGTCGACCAGTGCGAGCCCAACTGTCACCTCAGATAGGTATCAAAGGTGACGAGAGAAGGCTTTTTTCCCGGCGTCCCTAATAGCTTGGTTTGTGTGCGATGCTAGTTCCTTGATGAGAGTGAGGTCCAGGCGAGGAGAAGTAGCTGCTAATGTGGCGGAGAACCATGCTTGAACGTAGTATCTCACAATGAAAACGCAAAAGTATGTCAGTTTCTCCCGGAAATTGGTATTTCGACTGGGTCCACGAATAGACAAGCATTTGGGACGAACCTGTTCGAACTGATCAAGGAATATTCTGATTTTCAAAGCATAAATGGCCCTTGCCATCCAAGGGGGAGGCGATAGCGGAGTGGTTAGCGTCTCCGACTGGCGTTCTCGGTGACCCGAGTTCGATTTTCGAAGAAACCCAAAACCTTTCTGCACCGTCGAGTGGCCTAAGAACACCCACATGCCCTGCCCATCAACTCTATCTTTGATTGCGGGTGCATCGGAGGACACAGGGGGGCGGCATGAGCCTCAAATCACAGGCGTCACTATAAGAATCCTGCCTGCGCCACCACGGGCGAGGCGCCATCACAGCCCTCAAGTGAACCTCCAGAGCCTACCATCCGAGTCCTGGGTCACCACTGCCTACAAGCGCTATAGGCACAAATGTAAAAAAAAAAAAAAATAATAATAATAATAATTAATTGCATGATGTAGCGCACCCGGGACACTGAACTGGATGGAGGAGCGGTTGTAGGGTACTGACCCAAGAAAGATTATTGTAAGCTCCAGGAACTCTTTATAATCGTCACGAGGATGCTTTTGCTGCAGAATTGCTGTGAAAGCTGTATAATTTCTTCATACCACGGCTGAAACGCAGCACGATACTTTCATCATACATGGTAGTGGAGTACTTTGTTTGATCTATTTGTGGCCACATGTTTCTGAAGTCAAGGAAGAGGCTGACTTTTGGTCCTTTGGACTGTTCTCTGAAAAGAGAGGAAAACACCTTATCCAATAGGATCTCGAGAACGTGATGACGGCATGCGAAGTAGAGCAGTGGCTTGTCTAGCATCATCTCAAGACGAAAACAGACTCCCGACTTGCCGCCCGTATTCACTGCCGTTGTGACAAAACAGACAGCAACGATGCAGTCCTTCAGGTTCCACTCAGTAAGGACCTCTCCTATCACTACTGCTGTTGATTCAGCCTTTCCATCAGAAAGCTTAGGCACTGCAAGGATCTTCTGTATTCCGGCGGAGTAGGCCATGACTGCCATTCTTTAAATATGAAGTCAGTGTGGTGGATACTGTCAGTGTGCTGGGTACTTTTTTGTGATTTTTTTCCTGAAAGAAGCCACTATCCCATTAATGGGTCTTATTTAGATGCTACTTATTAATAAATAACAAGTTTATTGTGATTAAGGACTGTTCCTAGATGGTTTAACAGTAAACACTTACATGTTTAAATTACTAAGTGTTAAAGGGCACGAGTGATACTGCACCACAACCTTCCTCTATTACGTCTTAGGCCGCTTTCACACCAAAGTGGCACGTCGCACGTGGCATGCCACGTGGCACGCCATTTGAAAACGAACATCCGGAAATATATGAAACCTTTCACACAGAAGTGGCGTGACACGTCGCATGTGCCACGTGCGACCTGCGTGCCATCCCGGGATTGGACTAGCTTGTTATATTTTCAGCGTGCGACTTGCCACCTCGGAGTGTTGTCAAATTTTAATGGAGCTTTCACATCCAAACTTAATTTTATCCAAGATAATATAAAAATGTTAAATTCAAATAACAAAAGATACAATAAAAGGAAAACTTTTGGATGTATGGCATACATAGAATAGTATTCAAGTGTCTAGACAGATTTCCGCCAGACACATTTGACAACACTGCCTCGGTCGCCCAGTGAATGAGGCTTGGGAATTCAGGGTTGCCAGGTTTGGCCTTAAAAGGCCAATCTGGCCTTTTTGAGAGGAGGTTGGCCTCCACTTTTATTATCCTTGAGGCGAACCTCAATTTGGCCTTTTGGGGGCCTTTTTGTGATGCATGTAATTTGTTAATATTATATATATAATAATATACATATATATAATATATATATATATTATATATATATATATATATATATATATATTATATAATATATATATATATAATATATATATATGAACAATTTTAATTTATGTGTGCAAATGGTTAAAAGGAGAGAGAGAGAGAGAGAGAGAGAGAGAGAGAGAGCAGACGGCCGCGAGTCATTCGTTCTTGTCCAGGACGTGTATTTGTCGACTCCTAGACGACCTCGTTACTGGCATTCCTTTAATTTTTATCAAAGCATTGGCTTTGATAAAAATTACGAGACATCTGTAATGTATTACATTTGAACTGGTTTGTATTTTCCACCAAAATAATAGTGAAACTAGGTATACATAAACTATACAGTAATGCTTTATTGTAAGGGAAAACTTCGTCCCAGACACGTCTGAAGTGCGTAATTACGAAGAGACGTTGGTTAAAAAAATTCAGTCTTCCAATGGCACCCCTAAAATTTTCATCGGTTCGTCAAATTGTATTGATCGATTGCAGTAATATTGGCAAAATATGGGTTTGGCATTAAAATTGGCCTTTTTAGCCAAATGTTTGGCCTGTTTAAGAGAGAGACACCTGGCAACCCTGTGTTGGGATGAGAGTGACGCGCAGATTGCAGAATCTTGCGGGAGGAAATAGTTACGATTTGTGCGTGCTCTCGTGTACAACTATGTCTCTTCCAGACAATGAACCATTTAACATAACATTTGTAGAAGCTGTGGAGAAATACAAATGTCTGTATGACACAACATCACCTCAGTACATCTCGAGGGATGAATAGGACAAGGCATGGAACTGTATAGCAGAGACGTTTTCCTCTACAGGTATGTACCCTGAATTTGTTTTATATTTCTTTGATAACCAGTATTGTGTTTAGTTTAGAGAATTTCATAATTTGTTAAATGATTACCAATACGTATTGTGCTCCCCTCCCTGCCTCTGTTTGTCCGTATGTCTGGACATTACAATATGCTATATGTAGCTTGTTTACTTTATAGTACAGGAGCATTAGTAAAAATTTAACGAAAACCTAGAAAAAAATAGTAGCAAGCGGATTTTTTTCAGGGGAGCTCCAGAAAACCATAAGCATGTCCACTGTGCAAAGTTCTGCAAATTCAACCTGGTGGCATTTTCAGAATTGAAGATGGCCGCTATAACAATTTGCGATAAATGGTTAAAATACCAAAATCGGCATAACTGGCAACTTATTACAGTGGACCCATGCCATGTTCATTTTGAGTTAAAATAATTAGCATAAAGTGTAATTACTAGTATATTATAATAATAGTGAGTGATAATTAGCATAAACTATAATTAATAGTATATTATAATAATAATAATAATTATAATAATAATTTTCTCGTTTTTCAGGTGCTGTCATGATGGCCGAGTTTTGCAGTATTCCCACATGCGGTAAGCAGATCACATCAGATCGTGCAGAAGTCCATGATAAGGGCCTTGAGGGACTCCTACGAGCCAGCATTGAAAGAGAAGATGGTTTGCAGTCTGTATTTCAGAGGAAGAGGTCACAATTGCCAGTCCCAGTCCATGGTAAATGTCGTCGCGAATACATTCGACCATGTAGTATTACTTCTTACAAAAGGAAAAGGGAAGAAGAGCCATTGGACTCTGATTGGGGCACATCATCTTCAAAATTACGTTCAAGAACTCGAGTTTTCAATATAAAAGAAGATTGTCTATTGTGCAAAAACTGGAATAGACTACAATGTAGAAACAAAGATACCCCGCAACCGTCGGGTACGGGCACATGATGCTATGACAAAAGCCACCCTTCAAAGCGTAATTGAGAAAGCTGGCGATCGCCATGATGAGTGGGGAGATGCTGTTAGACTTCGCGTATCCAATGAGTTAGATTTTATTGCTGCTGAAGTCAAGTACCACCATGACTGTCAGGTTCTCTTCTATGCTGGCAAACAATTTCCAAGCGAGAATACCCGTGATGGATATCAACGGGGCCGACCTGTCAATGCCACAAAACACGCGGCATTCCAGAAGTTGTGCCAATTTATACGCGACAATGGTGAATGTCAATATTCACTTGCAGAACTTATGACTTTGATGGACGACTATTTAGATGGAGAAGAGGGCTACAACCCCAAAAGGCTAGGACAGAAATTAGAGGAATGTTTCGGGCAGGACATTGTTCGGACTTGTGATATTGGAAAACAGACCATATATACTTTCTTAGATGAAAGTAACCACATCCTTAGAAGTAATTATGAGTCCAGTAACATGACAAAAGATTCAATCATAGATATGGCAGCTGCAATCATGCAAGATGATGTAAAGTCTGTAGCATATGTTAACTCTGAATACCCAACAATGACACAATTGCAAGACAGTGATAAAATGGTGCCTGACTCTTTGAAACGACTACTGAGTGGTATAATCAAATCAAAATCTGACAAAAGAGTGTCGGCTGTGAACGCCGCCGTACAGCACTTGCACACGGCATAATGTCCGCGTGCACTGGTTGCAGTGGGTACAATTGTAAAAATTCGCATGTTCTTGATGTGCAAGGCGAAGGGGATATCACTGATTAGACATTCCTTCAACATATGGTTGGGTTATTTGTGGTTTCTAATTGGTGTGTTGTACAATATAACATAGTTTGGCTATTATAAATGTAACGTACATAACATAGTTGTGGTATTATTAAAATTAAAATATTTTTTTTCTTTTTTTTCTTCACCTTATTGAATGTATGCTAATTATGTCAACTAAAAATATTTTTTATGGCTCCATTGTATTCAGCACAATCTAAAACATAGATGTACACACAAAAATCGTATTACTACGAACCCGGATGGATGATCATAGTACTTTTCATTTTATCGTTAATTGTGATGGCGGCCATTTTGAATTATGAAAATGCCACGAGGTTGAATTTGCAGAACTTTGCATAAGGGCGATATATACAATATTTTGGAGCTCCTGAAAAAATCAGCTTTCTACTATTTATTTCCACCTTTTAGCTAATGCTCCTATACTATTATTGATCAGAGAGGAATCAGATTTTAATATTAGTGATTTCAGCTAAATTGTTACATGACAACAAGTTGAGCGTGATTATTACCTTCCATCAAACCAGCCTAGCAACTTGAGAACTTCAGAGAAGAGATAAAAATGGTAGTTAAAGGCCGTGTCACACGAGCAATATTTTCCGGCATCTTTTGGTATTTTGCTTCCAAAAGATGCCCGTACTGGTGGCAAAAAGTGCGCGTGTTGTCACACGGCGTTTCGGCTACGAGCATGTTCCTACCAGAGTAACTAAGATCTTATTCTTCTATCTTAGCTACTCTGCTTCTACTGGCATCTATAAAATGTCCTTCCCTCTTCACATTTCCTTTCATAACCATGAATAAACCTTGCTTGAATTCCTAAATCAAGTAAAAATAACACATACCATATTAGTTAGCCCCGTTTCTATGGTAAAAACACACGCAGCCTATTAAATGCCTATTACATTTCAGTTTTTATCGATAGTCCTGGCTCTGGGGGGGAGTTCGTGTACATGAGCATTTTAGAGCATAACCCTAAATTTTATTGTTATGTATGTCAAGGCCGTCAAAAAAAGTTTGGGTAACACTTCCAGATCAGGTACAGTTTTTTCCGCAGAGCCCGTTGAAGATTTTTGGTCGAGTGTCCAGAATCGAAATTGACGATATTGTAGTTTCATGCAATAAATAACCCACCATCAGGTCCACAAAAGTTATTCATTGTGATTAATTACACTGGGCTGCATTATTTCAGAGGTCTAGGTTTTCTCAACGGTTCTTATATGCTTTTTGCATTCTGAATTCAGAAATGTAACTCATTTCGCTCAATCAGGTCAAGTTTTTATGCTATCTCAATTTCAAGAAAAAAATATATATATAAAAATGTTTTTAATCATTATTTAAAAAAAAATCCAAATCACATATACATTGACAGAAGGTGTACAAAACACACATAAAATGATGATACACAAGTATAGTTACTGTGGAGGAAAATGATTTCTCAAAGATTTTGTATCTATTTCAGAATAGATAAATAAATAAATACATTGTTCTGTTTCTGGCAAGAAACAGTATGTCTGTTTCTTTCTTTTTAGGCATGAATCGTAAAAAACAAGCAACACTTAAAGTATCCAGACGTGCCATCTGCCATTAAACTACGTAGTACTTCATGGACCAGGAATTCCAATTCCAACACCGCCCCAAAATGTTCGTCATTGGTCATCCGATTCAGATGAGCAAATGGAAGATGGTGATATATCTGGTACATATCAACCTACGGCCGAGACAAGTCAACCCAAACTCTTTAGCCAAGCTGAGTTCAACGATTTGACACGAGATTTGTGCCTGTCCAAAGAATCTGCTCAGTTGCTAGGGTCATGACTTCGTGAAAAATGTTTATTAGCTCCTGAAACTACATTCTCTTGGTACCGGAGCCGTGAAAAGGGTTTCGAGAATACTTTAGTTCGGGTGATGAAGTTTCTCTGGTTTACTGTAGTAACATCGGCGGCTTCATTGCAGCTAAAGGCTTAGCATATGATCCTAAAGAATGGCGGCTCTTCATAGACTCTTCAAGCAAAAGCTTGAAAGCAGTACTGCTGTTCAATGGCAACAAGATTGCGTCTGTTCCAGTGGGTCACTCGGTACCGATGACTGATAACTATAGTAACATGGAGCATTTGCTAAATGCTTTGAAGTACAAAGATAACAACTGGATGATTTGTGGAGACCTAAAGGTATGTTGTTGTCAACCTATTAACATTCATTTTCCTACTTTACTTATCAAAATATTCTTAACATAAATTAAAAGAATTTTTTTTTTAATAAACTGAAATAACAAATTAGATTTTTTTTTTTTTTAAATATTTCTATAGGAATAGGTCCATGGTGCTGGGTCTACAAGGGGACTACACCAAATACCCTTGCTTTCTCTGTCTGTGGGACAGCCGAGCAGATTTGCAGCACTACGTAAAGCGCAACTGGCCAGCAAGATCTGGCCTGGAACCAGATTCGCATAACGTTGTGGCACACGCTCTTGTGAATCCTCAGAAGATTCTACTTCCCCCACTGCACATCAAGCTCGGACTTATGAAGAATATTGTCAAAGCACTGAACAAAGAAGGTTGAGCTTTCCCTTTCCTGAACAAGAAATTTCCTCGTGTAAGTGAGGCCAAACTGAGAGCAGGTATTTTTGATGGCCCTCAGATCAGGGGGCTTATGAAAGATCCTAAATTCGACGAAAGTATGGATAGTCCGGGGGCCAAGGGCTGAAAAAATCATTACGTGGTACCCATGCGGTAACAGCTTCATATTATACCATCT
This sequence comes from Chionoecetes opilio, assembly GCA_016584305.1. Lineage (NCBI taxonomy): Eukaryota > Metazoa > Arthropoda > Malacostraca > Decapoda > Majidae > Chionoecetes > Chionoecetes opilio. Next base: position 73,608 of record JACEEZ010021936.1, read on the forward strand.
GAAAGGAAATTTTGTCTACTTTTCAAATCTGGCAATGAAAACTTCGAAATCGTGTAGCTTCATGGTGATTTTTTGGTTACCATGACAACCACATTACATATTTCAGACCAACATGTTTAGTCTAGTCCAGTGGACCCCACGTGCACCCCCTGGACAATCTAATGAGACCTACTTTTTTTGATGCACAAATTTGTCTAGAAAACAAAAATCAATGTTAACACTGTCAACTAATGTCCCATGGGGTTCGTATGGCGGCCATCGTTGATCGCGAAATATTTGACTTTCTCGAAATTACCAAAATGTCCATAAAATCACAAATAATGTAGTTACAAATTAAATTTTAGTGCCCACGTGAGAAGAATAACATGGCCTATTGTAATAACTATTAATGCAGTAATTGGTACAAGTTAAGTCATGGAACGGCAAAAACCTAAAAAAAGGCGGAAAAATTACTGCGGTTTCGCCGACAACTTTCAACATAAATGACAATAACTTCACTAATATACAAATACTGGTCAGTTTAACATATCAAAATCATCGTCTATTATTCCCCCATTTTTTTTTTAGTTACCATGACAACCACATTATATATTTCAGACCAACATGTTCATATATTGAAATATAAATAACATATAGAATAAGGCCGACAAAGAAAAAGTGTTATCGTGTATAGATAACCAGGTGACATACTACATTGGACAAATATATAAAATTCAATTTGCATAGCAACAGTTGCTATGGAAATGGTACAAAATAACATATCCCCAAAACAATTATGATTTTCCATATATATTTCCCGACCACTATGGATGATGATTATATATTTGAACTGAAAATGACCACCTATGAGTACACATAACCTGCAAACTCTACGCAACAATATTTTTATATTATACCCAAATTACCCATATGTTGCTATGGTAACGAAGACAACAACTGACTGAACCGAGTCCTTATTGGCCATAGATTTAAGCAGTTTAGACGAAGTATTACTGGTAATGATAATTTGTACATGTTTTGTCATATTTATATACGTTGCAAATAATAATAATTACAATAATATCTACAATATACCATAACAAAACAATCATGATTTTCAATTGAGAATCAACAACACCGGCACGAGTAATAGTAATTTAATTATTCTCCATCTGAATCTGATTCATCGTCATCTTCCAACGCTGTGGTCTTCAGTGGATTGAGGCATCCCACACCGCCTCTGCATCGACAAGCCGAAGTGCATGCCAAGTTGTGCTTATGGCATCCACATTTCTTGCTGCATTTTGATGATACACAGCGACAGGTCACCATGTCCAGTATATTTGATGGTGCGGCCTGTTGTGTCATGAGGATTGGTCTTAGTCTATCCTTGTTTATTTCCCAGCCATGATTCGTGGGTAGTGGGACAGATGGTTCGGCCTCCAAGGCGTGTTTCCAGATGTATGTCTGGTAGTTCGCTCGATTGCCATGGTGATGAAGAGAGTCGGATGTCGGAGGCAAGTTCTCGCTTCGCGCTTGGGTCTGTGTGAATAGCGTGTGTCGTGCTTCATCAACGTCGCAACATTTCACTTTCGGCACGTACAGAACACAAACAAATTGTTGCACTGCATCGCACGCTTCTTTAGGTGCGGTTGTAGAAGTTCCATATAACAACAACGGTTGTCATAGCAACATATATATATATATATATATATATATATATATATATATATATATATATATATATATATATATATATTGCAAACAAATATGTCATGCAATTGATCTGGTCATCTAGCAATTATCTAATGATGCACATGGTACAATTTGCACATTGTCATTGACCTACCGTAACTCATCATATTAACACCGGCGAATATATAGTGTGTATATATATATATTCGCCGGTGTTAATATGATGAGTTACGGTAGGTCAAAGACTACTCTATACTGGACTTGCTACTATAGTCTATTCACTTAAGCCTGGATTCCTGGACTGGGAGCTGCTCGCTGCCTAGCCGAGTTTGTAAGGACGTCGCTGATTGGCTGATAGACTCGGGCAGGGTGGTGATGGTGGTGGTACTTGCCTCGCCGGAACCCAATGTTCAGATCAGAGGTTCTTTATTTATGATAAATGGCTAAGAAAGTTAAACTGTTTCAAACTGGTGCCGTGACGGGTGGAGCCTCTGATAGCTCTCCCGAAAACAGTCTCTCCTATATAGGGAGCAATGCTCACCCGTCACTGTGCCAGTTTGCAGTAGTAGTTTTAACATTCTTAGCCATTTTGACCACCTACTCTTTTCCTTATTGGTACGGGCTACATACCACAGGAAGCGGAAAAGTATAAGGATTTTGAAACAGTTCTTGAAAATTGAATGTGACCAAAACTTATGGAGTTAGAGCGAGTTGAAGCAAAATAAGCAAGAAATAATGTTTATACACTCTTTTACTTTCCTTTTATTATCTTAATATTAGTGTCGTCTTACTGTATTTTTTTTATGCTCATGATATGCAGCAATGTATTATGAACACGATGGTAGGCTCAGCTTTCATAACTATTATCTGGTAGCTTGGTTATATCGGGTAGGAGTACAACATTTCAATGCACTGAAAACCTAAAAGTCCGCCTACTCTTGTGATAGTCAGTCATGACTTTATTTTTTACCCTATTGAGTTATGAATGGCGTGTTGTTGTTGAACAATCACTGCCTGATTTACTGATGCAAACAAAATAGGCCTATCTTGTGTAAGAGATGAGTAAAGCCAAGAAATATGAATATTTTTCTGAGGCAACGCAAGGGTTTTGGGTTGCGGCGAGGCAAGTACCACCACCATCGCCACCCTGCCCGAGGCTATCAGCCAATCAGCGACGTCGTTACATACTCGCCTAGGCATCGAGCCGCTCCCAGGAATCCAGCCAGCTTAAGTGAATAGACTATAGTGCCCCGCGCCAACCCGCCCATGACCAGTGGAGGCCAGTTTTGCGATTCCTGCCATTTTAGAACATCACCCCTATTTCCCTTCCTAAGGTTTATCAGTATATATGATATACCGTTATCTTCGTAACTGTTTGTTCTATAATATTATCAAATAAAAAACAGTAAAATACACTAAAGAAATGCCATTATGAGAGAGTGAAGAAATATGCATGACCTCAATATATACTTAAACTCTTCGCCATTTAATATTTTGCGAGAAAACATTTTAGATGTTAGTGATAGAAAGAAGCGGATTTTCATTAGCTTTCTATTGATATATTTCGTTTTCTGATAAATGAATTACTAACATGCCTAAATTAGCGTTAACTAAAACAATAACATCAGCAATCGTATCGGCAAGTAAAAAAGTGTTCCATGAATACAGTAGACTATGGCATATCATTATAAATGATACACTGTTATCTTCGTGAATGTTTGTTCTATAATATTATCAAATAAAAAACTGTAAAATACACTAAAGAAATTCCATTATGAGACTCTGAAGAAATATGCATGACCTTATATTCACTTAAACTCATCGCAATTTGATATTTTGCGTGGAGACTTTCTACATGCAACATATCAATAGAAGCGGAATTTAAGTAACTTTCCATTGCTATATTTCATTTTCTGATAAATGAATTAGAACCATGCATAAATTAGCGTTATCTAAATAAATAACATCATCCATCGGGTAATTATCCCGATAGATGATGTTATTTTTTTAGTTAACGCTAATTTATGTATGGTTATGATTCATTTATCAGAAAACGAAATATAGCAATGGAAAGCTAATGAAAATCCACTTCTTTCTATCGCTAGCATCTAAAATGTTTTCTCGCAAAATATTAAATGGCGATGAGTTCAAGTGAATGCATATTTCTTAACTCTCTCATAATGGCATTTCTTTATTGCATTTTACTTATTTGATAATATTATAGAACAAACATTTACGAAGATAACGGTATATCATATATACTGATAAACCATAGGAAGGGATAAGGGAGTGATGTTCGAAAATGGCGGGAATCGCAAAACTGGCCTCCACTGGAAATAGCCCAAAATGAGTAGCAAGTCCAGTATAGAGTAGTCTTTGGGTAGGTCAATGACAATGTGCAAATTGTACCATGTGCATCATTAGATAATTGCTAGATGTTAGATTATATACTGTACCTGTTACCATGGTAACATTGTTTATCAATCAGTCCCGTTTGAATAAAAATGTGATAAATATATTAATAGAATATCAATTAGTGTAAGCCAATTAAGTCCTTAAATATCGATTTTATAGTTTCCAAATAATTTATTTATTGAAAATGGTGAAAACATTTTCAATAAATAACATATACGATGTGATTCAAATACTCTTAATATGTTTCCTTAGTTATTATAGCAAGACATGCATACAGTGCTATATTATTATGATAGAGTAGTTAATAGTTTATTTGTGCTGATGGATCGGCAATTTTATTTGAAATATATGTACATAATATATATATAGGGATCGAGAATATATATGTATATTCAGCTTTTTATGTGATTGTATATTTTATCATCACCATAGCAACCGTTGCTAAGCAAAATAAATTTCATATATTTGTACAAATAATTATGATACATGTCTATCTCCGAAATATAAACATTTCTTTTTGTCACTCATATTTTATATATTATTTATTTATTAAAATATGAACATGAATGTAAAAAAATGTGTAATGTGGTTCTCATGGTGATGGGGGAATAATAGACGATGATTTTGATATGTTAAACTGACCAGTATGTTGTATATTAGTGAAGTTATTGTCATTTATGTTGAACTAGCCGCAAAGCCGCCCTCCGGGCGGCCTTTTTGGCTAGCTCCTGCGGAGGGCTATTGGTGGGCCTTCGGCCCACCAAACACAGACTCTCCAGATAGCCCCTTCTAACTTTCCTGAAATCATGGATGTAGAAATGAATGTATTAACGCCAACCCATTCACATCATAGCCCCTTCTAACTTTCCTGAAAGCAAAGCCGTCCTCCGGGCGAACTTTTTGGCTAGCTCCTGCGGAGGGCTATTGGTGGGCCGGCCCACCACCTGTGTTTGGTGGGCCTTCGGCCCACCAAACACAGACTCTCCAGATAGACCCATTACCCACCACCTCGGCCCACCAAACACAGACTCTCCAGATAGCCCCTTCTAACTTTCCTGAAATGTATGTATTCCCCCCACCCATTCACTCACCCATTACCCATCACCCCCCACCCATTCACTCACCCATTACCCATCACCACACACTCATTCACTCACCCATTACCCATCACCACACACCCATTCACTCACCCATTACCCATCACCCCCCACCTATTCCCTCACCCATCACCCATCACCCCCCACCCATTCACTCACCCATCACCCCACACCCATTACCCATCACCCCACCCATTCACTCACCTATTACCCATCACCCTACATCCTTCCTTCATACATCCTACGAGCTTCCTCAATTAGAGAGAACTGCAACTCCGAAATGCCAGGGGTCGCTGGCAGTTTTAATTCACAATTTGGTGAAAAGTTGGTCAACTTGAAAGAAAAATATGGGCTTATTCCACTGCACTTAAAACACAAAAGTATAATATTAAGAACGATTTTCTTCTATATGTATATTGTATAGAAGCCTGATTCTGTAAAACATTGTATATAACCAAATAACCAAGTAGGTTATAGTTGAGGAGGCGAGGTAAATGCTACTCTATGATATTATATAGTCAATAACGTATGTTTAGAAGTTATCTATACCTAGGCAGTCATATGTTCCTGTTATTATTGTGTATCAATCAGATAGAAAGCCTGGAAGTGCAATAAGTCGACGCGTGAAGTGGCAATGTTTTGATTCAATCTCCCCGCCACAATCTCCCTGCCCACCACTCCCCGCCGCGGCGTGTCGCCTCCACAATTATAACCTACATTGTCGCAGCAACAAGCCGATTTCGGCATCCTTTATTCTTCGTTTTTCCAAGGCATTGCTTATTGTATTTTGACAAGCGTTTGCCAGACGCAGCAGTACTGTCTTAGAAAACAGTGTGAACATCGCCCAAATTCTACATGCCACAATATACATGTAAAAAATATATAAAGCTCTGCTACTCGAGGCGAGTAATTTGCATTAAACTGCTATCTTAGAACGTTCAATCGTAATGCATGTCATGCATACACTTACTAGAACAACAGAAGAACGTTCTTTTTTAGTATTGAGATGCGGTGCATCAATATTCATTGCGAAATTGATTTATGAAAAATATTAGTCGCGGAGGGAAAACACAGTAGACCAACCTTTGAGTTAAAACTGCCAGCGACCCCTGGCATTTCTCGAGTTTCAGATCATTGGAATTCTCGCAAACCACTTTTTTTTCTTCAGTTCTCGCTAATAGGCTGCTAAAAAAAAAAAAAAAAAATAATTTAATCATCCTATAAGTGGGCTTAAAACCTTCCCCTGGTCAACCTGATTCCCAAACTGTGACATATGATGGGATTCCGTCACAGGGGGCGGCACCTATCGCGGACAAACAGATAGACAGACAGACACACACACACACACACACTTTCGCTTATATTATTACTAGCCGCAAAGCCGCCCTCCGGGCGGCCTTTTTGGCTAGCTCCTGCGGAGGGCTATTGCCCACCACCTGTGTTTGGTGGGCCATCGGCCCACCAAACACAGACTCTCCAGATAGCCCCTTCTAACTTTCCTGAAATCATGGATGTAGAAATGTATGTAATAACGCCAACCCATTCACATCATAGCCCCTTCAAACTTTCCTGAAAGCAGAGCCGCCCTCCGGGCGGACTTTTTGGCTAGCTCCTGCGGAGGGCTATTGGTAGGCCTTCGGCCCACCACCTGTGTTTGGTGGGCCTTCGGCCCCACCAAACACAGACTCTCCAGATGGGACCCATTACCACCACCTCGGCCCACCAAACACAGACTCTCCAGATAGCCCCTTCTAACTTTCTGAAATGTATGTATTCCCCCCCCCATTCACTCACCCATTACCCATCCCCCCCCACCCATTCACTCCCCCCATTACCCATCACCACACACCCATTCACTCACCCATTACCCATCACCACCACCCTTTAAACCAATCACCCCCCACCTTTTCCTCACCCATCACCCATCCCCCCCCACCCATTCACTCACCCATCACCCCACACCCTTACCCATCACCCCACCCATTCACTCACCTATTACCCATCACCCTACATCAAGGTTTCCTCAATTCTCGCAACCAACTTTTTTTTTCTTCACAGTTCTCGCTAATAGGCTGCTAAAAAAAAAAAAAAAAAAAAGGTGACGGATCATCCTATAAGTGGGTTTTAAAACCTTCCCCTGCTCAACCTGTTTCCCAAAAAACTGACATATGATGGGATTCCGCCACAGGGGGCGGCACATATCGCGGACAGACAGACAGACAGACACACACACACACTTTCGTTATATTATTACTATAGTCCTATTCACTTAAGCTGGATTCTTTGGGGGCTGCTCGCTGCCTAGCCGAGTTTGTAAGGACGTCGCTGATTGGGTGATAGCTCGGGCTGGGTGGCGATGGTGGTGGTACTTGCCTCGCCGCAAACCCAAAACCCTTGCGTTGCCTCAGAAAAATATTCATATTTCTTGGCTTTAAAATCACCCTTACACAAGATAGGCCTATTTTGTTTGCATCAGTGAATCAGGTAGTGATTGTTCAACAACAACACGCCATTCATAACTCAATAGGGTAAAAAATAAAGTCATGACTGACTATCACAAGAGTAGGCGGACTTTTTAGGTTTTCAGTGCATTGAAATGTTTATACTCCTAACCCCATATTACCAAGCTACCCAGATAATAAATTTTTGAAAGGGTGAGCCTACCATCGTGTTCATAATACATTGCTGCATATCATGAGCATAAAAAAATTACACTAAGACTAAACTAATATTAAGATAATTGAAGGAAAGTAAAAGAGTGTATAAACATTTTTTCTTGCTTATTTTGCTTCAACTCGCTGTAACTCCATAAGTTTTGGTCGCATTCAATTTTCAAGAACTGTTTCAAAAACCTTATATTTTTTCGCTTCCTGTGGTATGTAGCACGTACCAATAAGGGAAAAGAGTAGGTGGTCAAAATGGCTAAGAATTTAAACTACTACTGCAAACTGGAAACAGTGACGGGTGAGCATTACTCCCTATACAGGAAGACTGTTCCGGGAGAGCTATCAGAGGCTCCACCCGTCACCCGGGACCAGTTTGCAACGTTTAACTTTCTTATCCATTTTGACCACCTATTCTTTTCCTTATTGGTACGTGCTACATACCACAGGAAGAGGAATAGTATAAAGAATTTTGAAACAGTTCTTAAAAATTGAATGCGACCGAAACTTATGGAGTTACAGCGAGTTGAAGCAAAAAAAGCAAAAAAAAAAATGTTTATACACTCTCTTTCTTTCCTTCAATTATCTTAATATTAGTGTAGTCCTACTGTAATTTTTATGCTCATGATATGCGGGAATGTATTATGAACCCCGATGGTAGGCTCAGCTTTCATAAATATTATCTGGTAGCTTGGTAATATCGGTAGGAGTAAAAAATTTCAATGCCTGAAAACCTAAAAGTCCGCCTACTCTTGTGATAGTCAGTCATGCCTTTTTTTTATTCCTATTGAGTTATGAAAAGGCGTGTTTTTGTTGAACAATCACTGCCTGATTCACTGATGCAAACAATAGGCCTATCTTGTGTAAGAGGTGAGTAAAGCCAAGAAATATGAATATATTTCTAAGGCAACGCAAAGGGGTTTTGGGTTGCGGCTTGGCAAGTACCACCCACCAAACGCCACCCAGCCCGAGTCTATCAGCCATCAGCGACGTCCTTACAAACTCGGCTAGGCATCGAGCAGCTCCCAGCCCAGGAATCCAGCTTAAGTGAATAGACTATAGCCGCAAAGCCGCCCTCCGGGCGGACTTTTTGGCTAGCTCCTGCGGAGGGCTATTAGTGGGCCTTCGGCCCACCACCTGTGTTTGGTGGGCCTTTGTCCATCACCCCATCCCTTTGTCCATCACCCCATCACCCCATCACCCCCCACCCATTCACTCACCCATCACCCCACACCCATTACCCATCACCCCACCCATTCACTCACCCATTACCCATCACCCTACATCAAGGTTTCCTCAATTCTCGCAACTCACTTTTTTTTTCACAATTCTCGCAAATAGGCTGCTAAAAAAAGAGAAAAAAAAGTGATCGGATCATCTCATAAGTGGGCTTAAAACCTTCCCCTCGTCGACCCGGTTCCAAAAATGTGCCACATGAGGGGATTCCGCCACAGGGGGCGGCACCTATCGCGGACAGACAGACGCACACACACACACACATTCGCTTATATTATTATAGATAGAAGTTGTCGGCGAAACCGAAGTAATTTTTCCGCCTTTTTTTAGGTTTTTGCCGTTCCATGACTAAACTTGTACCAATTACTGCATTAATAGTTCTTATTACAATAGGCCATGTTATTGTTGTCACGTGGGCACCAAAATTAAATTTGTAACTACATTATTTGTGATTTTATGGACATTTTGGTAATTTCGAGAAAGTCAAATATTTCGCGATCGACGATGGCCGCCATACGAACCCCATGGGACATTAGTTGACAGTGTTAACATTGATTTTTGTTTTCTAGACACATTTGTGCATCAAAAAAAGTAGGTCTCATTAGATTGTCCAGGGGGTGCACGTGGGGTCCACTGGACTAGACTAAACATGTTGGTCTGAAATATGTAATGTGGTTGTCATGGTAACCAAAAAATCACCATGAAGCTACACGATTTCGAAGTTTTCATTGCCAGATTTGAAAAGTAGACAAAATTTCCTTTCAGATGGTATAATATGAAGCTGTTACCGCATGGGTACCACGAAAGTCGATTTTAAAGCCACTTTTCAGTTTTGGCCCCTAGACTAAGAGGACAATGAGAGGAATGCCTGGCTCGCATTCAAATCGATTGTGGCAAACATTATAAGCAATCACCGAAGTCCAGAGTATGAACGTGTTGTTGAGGAGCCCCTACAGAGCTTCCAGGCTCTTGGTGCACACATGTCAATAAAGATGCTTTTTCTCAGCTCGCATTTAGACTACTTTCCTGAAAACTGCGGTGATGTCAGCGAGGAGCAAGGACAACAGTTTCACCAGGATATTCGAGTGATGGAAGAGAGGTACCAGGGCCGTTGGGATGTCAACATGGTTGCGGACTACTGCTGGTGCCTCAGGAGAGATGTTGCAGATGTGAAATACAGCCGGAAGTCTTTGCGAAAGCCGTTTATTCTACACTATTTTTTTTCCTTCGTCTTTTTAATGTTGAATTTCACATTAACTGTATTGTGTGTTATTTTATGTATAGTTTGTACATTTTCTGTCAATGTAAAATTGATTTGGAATTAAAAAAATGTTAATTCAAGAAATATTGTGTTTTTTTATTTTATGTTTTCTTAAAGGTGAGATAGCACAAAAACTTGACCTGATTGAGAAAAATGAGATACATTTCTGAATTCAGCATGCACAAGGCATACAAGAACCGTTGAAAAACCCTAGACCTCTTGAATTTTTTTCTTCAAATGCAGCCCAGTGTTATCAAGCCTTTGATAGCACTAACAACATTTTATGACTATTCAGACACATAAACCTCGGGTTTCAGTGCGAAATAGCTAAAATGTTAGTGATTTTAGTCCAAAAATCCTTCGAGTTTGAAAATGCCTCTATGTTTGAAGGCTCGACACAAAGTCAATATTATACTTAGAACTGTCATACTTCTCCAAAAGTTTCCTTATCAAGTCCTCTGACAATTTCAATTCGCATATTGGTTAAAACAAATAAAGTATGGTGGCGAGGGAGACAAATATAACCGAGAGTCAACTCAAGTTGCCGCGTTTAGCCGCGTTTAGCGATTTCGGTCAAATGATCAATCTCTCCAAATAATTGTCTTAGGAAGTAAATGTTGGTGTCTATATGTATGTTTTTGACCCTAAGGAATTGATTGACACTATTTTTAAGTTGTTTGGAGTTGATTTCGTTATCATAATGCCAAATTGTCAAAAAAATATGCGGAGAAACATAATTGTTGGTATGGTAGGCATGGACTCCACATATTAGAGGAAAAACAATCGTGTTACTGAATGGTAATGTTGTTCATAATACTTGATGAAATAATTAATATATATTATTTCTTTCCCAGGACCCTGAGATGTTTTTTCGGTCTGCTGCCATAACCTGAGGGGTGACCAATCGTCTTCACACGCCTACAACCCAACCATACACATGGATTCAACGATGGAATCAGTCGCACTATCAAAGTCATCCACAGACATTTCAGTTGACGTCAATAAGTGCATCATCTGTCATACGACAACTGCTGATAAAACTGTTAGTACCAGCAATGGGTGTAAAAGGATCCGAAAAGCAATACAAGGATCCAACAATACACAATGATCATGTTTCCAAAAGACTGAAAATTGTTGATGAAGACCAGTTCCTTTACCATGTAACGAATGCCTGTTACAAGAAGTACACTATGAAATCTGTTCTTGATAGACTTACGAAACAAAATGTAGCTCAAAGTCAAGATCAGTCATTGAATCAGCAGAACACATCAGAGGATAAAAACACTCGCTCACAGACTGCCCGACACCCGCCCAATACTGGCCCGACAGCAACAGCAGTGCGTGACATAAATTGTATTATCTGTGACAACAAATCATACAAACATGAGTACATAAAATTTCGCATCTGCGAATCCTACCGTGTTTCGTCCTTTCTTGCTGCAACTAACTATTTCCAAGATGAAGTCTGCACTCGTACCTGCGACCTTCAAGATCCATGTTCTGTGTTTGGCGCAGATGTATATTATCACAACGAATGCATGATCAAGTACATGTACAAGTACGATTCAAGATCCAAGGAGTTAGCACCACAATTATCAACCAAACAAACACCTTGTATGGAATCAGGTTGTGTCTGAGTTAGAGAAAGGCCTGAAAAATGGCAACGGCTATGAGTTGTGCGTTATCCGAAACCACTTGAATAGCATTGATGACCAATGTGGCTTTCGCAACAGAGATGTGAAAATATTCTTGATTAATCAATTTGGTAGTGATGTTGATTTTACATATCCTGATGCTCTGCGTAAGTCAATGATGGTGTTTGGTGTGTCACGTAACTCGGCAAATGCATTAGCTGAACGCATCCGCTCTGTTGATCCTATACAAGTATGTGCTTGTGTTATACGGAAGTCTCTTGATGAATACAATTTTGGACTTGAAGACAACTTTTGTGATGCTTAAGAGTTAAAGCTTGCATGTAATGACATGGGTATCCCCGAAGCTGTACTTAAGTTTTTTGGGACGTTGTACAATTTCAAACCTGAATCCTACAAACAAGCAGCATCATCAGTCATGACACAGGAGAAGGTTGCTGATAATGAGAATGCTGCCGAGGACGATAGCGATGATATCAGCGACAGTGATGGCAACTTATCCACACGAAGTTGTCGGAAGTTGCAGTCTCTCTTCCAAACGATGTATTACGTGCATCACTGTGGGAGAAAGAGAACACCCATGCATATCATGAATGCAGAGTCTGTCCATGCACTTGGACGTGGAGGTAAAATCGTGACCTCAATATTAAACCACGAAGGATTGGCACTCAGTTACACGGAGCTCCGTAGGTATCAACACGACCTCGCATCTTTCACAGCACAACACAACAAAGATCGCATTGCACTACCGAGTCACTTTGACCCTGGACAATTCACGTCTGGCGCTATTGACAACTGGGACCACGAAGGAGCGAGGGTCTCAGAGCATGATGACACAGTGATTTTACTCTTCCAAGATAAACCCGTTTCATCGCCATGCAAGCCAAAAATTTATGACACACAAGTAACACACGGGCCACAAGCTTTCAAGGAAATCCTACCATGTCAAATACTCTCAGATTTCCACAAATCAGCACGCAATCCCGACATCCCAGCGTCATACAAAGTGAATGATGAAGTCTACAACTCTGCAAAAGCATATATAGAGAAATAATATATATTAATTATTTCATCAAGTATTATGAACAACATTACCATTCAGTAACACGATTGTTTTTCCTCTAATATGTGGAGTCCATGCCTACCATACCAACAATTATGTTTCCCCGCATATTTTTCTGACAATTTAGCATTATGATAACCAAATCAACTCCAAACAGCTTAAAAATAGTGTCAATCAATTCCTGAGGGTCAAAAACATACATATAGACACCAACATTTACTTCCTAAGACAATTATTTGGAGAGATATGATCATTTGACCGAAATCGCTAAACGCGGCTTAACGCGGCAACTTAAGTTAAGGTTGACTCTCGGTTATATTTGTCTCCCTCGCCAATATACTTATTTTTTTTTAACCAATATGCGAATTGGAACTGTCAGAGGACTTGATGAGGAAACTTTTGGAGAAGTATGACAGTTCTAAGTATAATATTGACTTTGTGTCGAGCCTTCAAACATAGAGGCATTTTCAAACTCGGAGGATTTTTGGACTAAAATCACTAACATTTTAGCTATTTCGCACTGAAACCCGAGGTTTATGTGTCTAAATACTCATACAATGTTGTTAGTACTATCAAAGGCTTGATAATTAATCACAATGAATAACTTTTGTGGACCTGATGGTGGTTTATTGCATGCAACTACAATATCGTCAATTTCGATTCTGGACGCTCGACCAAAAATCTTCAACGGGCTTTGCGGAAAAACTGTACCTGATCTGGAAGTGTTACCCAAACTTTTTTTGACGGCCTTGACATATATAACAATAAAATTTAGGGTAATGCTATAAAAGAGCCATGTACACGAACCCCCCCCCCCCCCCCCGAGCCTATACCACAACATTTTCCGTCATAACTTCTCATCAACAACTCAAAACTTAACTATATATCTAAATCATACGTAAACAAAATCTAATTACACGCATGTACCATATTATCATACACGTGTCTTGTATATATTGAGTTAAAAACCTATTTATTTATCCTACCCTACTCTACCAAACACTTTATTTTCCTCCTCTCATCTTTATTTTTCTCCTCTCACCTTACACCATATTACTATTACTATACAATACAGCTATATTCCCTATATACAGCACTTATTTTCCCTAAACATTTCACATAGAGATGCTACAGCATCTCTTGACCACCTAAGATTGGTCATTTCTCTTTATATAACTGAAATGTGTAGTTCATACAAATCTTGCTTGGCGTTGGCTGCTCCAAAATGTAAACAAGGATGCCAGTACTGATGGCAAAAGAACGAACATGCGCGACTCCACGTTTGCTACCGAAAGATGCCGGTATCAGGCGTCAAATGATGCCTGATACGCGTTTGCTACCAAAAGATGCCGTAAAAAGTGTCCGTGTGACATGGCCTTACGGCATCTCATTACATCTATAATAATATAAGCGAAAGTGTGTGTGTGTGTCTGTCTGTCTGTCTGTCTGTCTGTCCGCGATAGGTGCCGCCCCCGTGGCGGAATCCCATCATATGTCACAGTTTTGGAACCAGCTCGACCAGGGGAAGGTTTTAAGCCCACTTATGAGATGATCCGATCACTTTTTTTTTTTTTTTTTAGCAGCCTATTAGCGAGAATTGTGCAAAAAAATGTGGGTTGCGAGAATTAGAGAGAACTGCAACTCCGAAATGCCAGTGGTCGCTGGCAGTTTTAACTCACAATTTGGTGAAAAGTTGGTCAACTTGAAAGAAAAATATGGGCTTATTCCACTGCACTTAAAACACAAAAGTATAATTTTAAGAACGATTTTCTTCTATATGTATATTGTATAGAAGCCTGATTCTGTAAAACATGTATTTAACCAAATAACCAAGTAGGTTATAGTTGAGGAGGCGAGGTAAATGTTACTCTATGATATTATACAGTCAATAACGTATGTTTAGAAGTTATCTATACCTAGGCAGTCATATGTTCCTGTTATTATTGTGTATCAATCAGATAGAAAGCCTGGAAGTGCAATGAGTCGACGCGTGAAGTAGCAATGTTTTGATTCAATCTCCCCGCCACAATCTCCCCGCCACCACTCCCCGCCGCGGCGTGTCGCCTCCACAATTATAACCTACATTGTCGCAGCAACAAGCCGATTTCGGCATTCTTTATTCTTCGTTTTTCCAAGGCATTGCTTATTGTATTTTGACAAGCGTTTGCCAAACGCAGCAGTACTGTCTTAGAAAACAGTGTGAACATCGCCCAAATTTTACATGCCACAATATACATGTAAAAAATATATTAAGCTTTGCTACTCGAGGCGAGTAATTTGCATTAAATTGCTATCTTAGAACGTTCAATCGTAATGCATGTCATGCATACACTTACTAGAACAACAGAAGAACGTTCTTTTTTAGTATTCAGATGCGGTGCATCAATATTTATCGCGAAATTGATTTATGAAAAATATTAGTCGCGGAGGGAAAACACAGTAGACCAACCTTTGAGTTAAAACTGCCAGCGACCACTGGCATTTCTCGAGTTTTCAGTTCTCTCCAATTGAGGAAACCTTGATGTAGGGTGATGGGTAATGGGTGAGTGAATGGTGGGGTGATGGGTAATGGGTGTGGGTGATGGGTGAGTGAATGGGGTGGGGGGTGATGGGTTGGGGGTGCTGGGTGATGGGTGAGGGAATAGGTGGGGGGTGATGGGTAATGGGTGAGTGAATGGGTGTGTGGTGATGGGTAATGGGTGAGTGAATGGGTGGGGGGTGATGGGTAATGGGTGAGTGAATGGGTGGGGGGAATACATACATTTCTACATCCATGATTTCAGGAAAGTTAGAAAGGGCTATCTGGAGAGTCTGTGTTTGGTGGGCCGAAGGCCCACCAATAGCCCTAATGGGTGAGTGAATGGGTGGGGGGTGATGGGTAATGGGTGAGTGAATGGGTTGGGGGTGATGTGAATGGGTTGGCGTTAATACATACATTTCTACATCCATGATTTCAGGAAAGCTAGAAGGGGCTATCTGGAGAGTCTGTGCTTCGGCCCACCAATAGCCCTCCGCAGGAGCTAGCCAAAAAGGCCGCCCGGAGTGCGGCTTTGCGGCTAGTTATTAATAAAGGTTGAAAGATAGAATGTTTGTAAAAAGTCCTTGGATCTAAAAAGTGTTCACATAGCCTATCCCTCAGTTGCTGGGCTGTTGTGACTGTGCGGCCATGAATCTGTCGTGGAGGCTGAGGGAGTAAGTTGTATGCATTGGTCAGCTCTTGATCAGTACGTGGTGTTGACAGCACTCCATCGTGACGTCGAATGTAGTTATGCAAGACACATGCAGCCTGTGATGTCGTCAACCTTATTTGGGCTACAACTGAACGGTCCCTCAAACACTCTGAATTTTTATACCAAAATGCCAAATGCGCACTCAACAATTTTTCTTGCTGTTGATAATCTTTTGTTGAACATTCTTCTAGGATTCGTGAGGCACCTCCGGGGATAGGGACGCCTGATGTGTTCATGCAGCTGAAACGCTTCATCACCGACGAAATACATAGGGAAAGGTGGTTTGTCCTCTTCATTTGGAAGGATAGCAGGTGGTGGAATGTTCATTTTGCCTTGAGCAAGGGTGTGGAAGAAACCTGATTCTCGTAGTACTCGACCGTCACTGTAGCGTCCATAATCACCAACGCTTATAAAAGTAAAAAATCCATCTACATCAGCACATGCCATCAAGACAATTGAAAAGAAGCTTTTGTAGTTATAGCAGGCAAAACCAGATGAATCAGGTCACTTAATTCTTATATGCTTCCATTCCAGTGATCCCAAACAATTAGGCATCTTCCAAAGTTCAAAGTATCTCTGTGCAATTGCCTCCCACTTTTCTCTTGTCGGAAAATCCATGTACTTTATGATTCATGGGCACACCACACTTTTTCGGCAGTATCACCTACAATTTCACTTATTGTTGAGACTCCCCGATAAAACTGAAATTGTAGTGCCGAGAATGACATTCCTGTTGCCAAGAACCTGCAAATAAACAAATAAATTAATTAAATAATAAACATTTATTAATTAATAGATAAATAGATAATATACAAATAATTCGAGTGATGGTGAGGGAACAGTACAGTGAGAAACAATTGGTCAGACATTTCCACGACATTGTACAGTAGTAGTTAGTTATATTTATATTGGTTCATATTCTGAGGTTGCTGGCAACAGGCAAACGACAAACTGTTGCATTTAACCTTACAGGAACCACCACCCCCCCCCCACACACACACCAAATTAACGTAAGATGCAAACACAATTGGAAATCTAGCAAAAAAAATAGTATAGGTCAATAATACGAATCCTTCTTCTTTTCAGGTGCAGAATGAACATTGAGGTGGAAGCACCTGAGAGGCAGGCTCACTAGATACATCAAGAAGAGACAAGGGAAAAGTGGAGAAGCTGCAAAATCTATCAAACAGTTTTATTTGTGGGATGTGATGCAGTTTGTACTCCCGTTCCTGAAATCTAGGATTCAAGCAGGAACTTTGCCTCCTTCTAGTCCTGGAGATGACAATGAAGCTGACGTGGAGTTAGACAGTGTTGATCATGAAGGTGATATTGTATGTGAAACATCAAAGGAAGGTCCTGAAACTACAAAGACAACCGAAAATCATCCATCACCCCCAAGCTTTGCTACCTCATCCAGACGGGGAAGAAAAAGAGCTGCAGATGATCCTTTTGAAAGAGCGGTAGCTGATTTTATTTCCAAAATATCTGGTGAAGAATCAGGAAAACTTGAGTTACAGTTCTTCAAAAGTCTTTTACCAGACGTGGCAGGCTTCAGTGCTTCACAGAAAAGACGATTTAAGATTAAAGTATTGCAACTCATAGATGATATAGCTAATGAAGGGTCAGCTTCTCGATCATCTAGTGTCGTCTCTGCATATTTAGGCTCAACAGATTACAGCTATCAGCAGCACACCGAAGCACATGACGTTATGGGTGAACCAGCAATGAGGATGGATCCTCGGGATCCATACAGGTATACTCAAGATTTACTTGGTTTGCCTTACTACTTACTACTGTAAGGTTTGGTGTTTTTAAATCCTAATGCATATGTGAGGATTCATTTTGTGAATAATAAATGATATTGCAACAATTCCTGACTATTGCTAAACACCCACTGTTATGTTTTCTATGTCCCTTTCCAGAGTTCAGTGTTGAGTTATCGTTTCGGCTATAGTAATAATAATAATAATAATAATAATAATAATAATAATAATAATAATAATAATAATAATAATAATAATAATAATAATAACAACAATAATAATAATTTTGCAACGTATTTCTCAAGTTTATTCCTTCTTGTCACTGTTTCAACCATATTTTTCAATTGCTGGATACAATAATGATATATCATACCTTAGAAAGATGAGTAGTCGTTCCTCGGCGCTCACAGATCTTCTGTAATTGGTATCCGTTCGCTGCAATAAGGGGCTTACAATGGTCACCAGATGGCGAAAAGTTTCTTTCCGCATTCGGTAAAACTGCTGGAACTTCTCTCCATGCAGCTCTAGTTGCTTTGCAACTACATAAGCACTGTGAGCTTCTACATTCTCTTTAAGATACGGATGTATCCAGAACCTCTTCCTTTTTCTTCTTCTTCGGGCGACTACAGCACCAATCAGAGCAACAATAACATCGTCATCCTCCGATGATGCCATCTTGTGAACTTAGTGAAAGCGGCCTGACACGCGCCACGTGCAACTTTGGTCTGAAATCACCGTGCCACGTGTCACTTGCCACTTGCAACCTGCCACTTGCCACTTGCCACGTGCGACGTGCCACTCTGGTGTGAAAGCGGCCTTACGGGTACCTGAGTGCAACC
>JACEEZ010021936.1:97500-125000 GCA_016584305.1 Chionoecetes opilio
CAGTAGGCTACTGGAACTGGAACTGGATGTACTTTCCCAAGTTACCATTCTTTCACACTCAAGAGTGTCCATTTCGTTTTCCAATTTTCGCTTCCTTTCCTTTTCCTCTCTCTCCTTGTGCATCTCTTTCCTCTGCCAATTCTTGTCCACCGATGTCATTGATCCTCTCCGTCCTTTTTTCCCGTTGACTAATCAAAAATTGTCTATCTTCATCAATTTTGATCATTGAAAGAGGTCCTTGAATTCATTCTCTTTTCTCATCTGGGTCGCTGTTTGATGGCTTGAATTCTTTTTCAGCCCCTGCCATTTTGTAAGCATGGTTTCCACTTTTTTAATGCAATGCTGTTGGTCCCTCATTGGAATTTTTGCTTTATTTCAAAAGTCTGCTACTTTCTCAACAGTAGCTGAGCTGTGAACTGTTTCACCCTGCTGCCGATGCAAATGTAGGAAAAAACCCAAAACTTGTTTGTTTGAGGATAGTTTTTTACCATTAATATTGTCCACATAGTCTTCGATAAGGTACACTTTTTCACGTGTCCTAGAAGCAGAATCACTACACTTTGTCTTTGCCATAGCCACTGTTTTGATATCTGAAATGAAGAGAACACAATTAATGACATAATACAAATAACCAATATAACATAATACAAATAACAAAATTCAAATAATTTGTAAGAATTATTTTTGCAGATACGTGCAAGAACTTGATCGGTCAGAAACTTCCGATCCATTGAGCTACCTCTAAATATTCATATATCTTAATGAAAGTTTACACAATGAGTTTTTGGACCAAAAGGAACAGTTTGGGGGGTAATACCATTAAAAATAAAATTTGAAAAAATAAAGTCCACCGTAATATATATTATATATATATATATATACATATTATATATATATATATATATATATATATTATATATATATATATATACATATATATATTAATATATATATATATATACATATATATATATATATATATATATAATATATATATATATATATATATATATATATATTATATATATATATATATATATATATAGATGCATGCATATACACTCATCAGGTCGGACAGTCTTCAAGATGACGACTCGAGGTATCTTGATACTTCTTCTAGCCTTCTCTACTTAAACTTCTGCAACATTCGCGGTCTTATATCTAACTTTCTCTCTGTTGAGCATCATCTCTCCTATCCTAAACCTCATCTTCTTTTCCTCACCGAAACCCAGTTGTCTGTGAGCACTGACAGCAGACCTTTTTCTGTCTCTTCTTACTGTCTCTATTCTCATTTTCAATCCAAAGCTGGCTATTGCGTATATGTGCGCAATGACGTCACTTGCTCTCGTGCCCACGACCTTGAATCTTCCGAATTTTCTACCATCTGGCTTCGACTTCAATGTCACTCTCTTACTAAATGTATCTGTGCTGTATATCTCTCACCTAACTCCTCTGACTATGTAAAATTATTCGACTATTTAACATCAAAAGTGGAGCACATCTCATCTCATTTTCCTTTATCAGAAATTTCCATTCTTGGGGACTTCAATGTTCACCACCAGCTTTGGCGATCATCTTCTTTCACTGACCAACCTGGTGAACAAACCTACAACTTTTCTATCCTCCAAGACCTAGAGCAGCTGGTGCAGCACCCTACCCGTATTCCTGACCGCCTTGGAGACACGCCCAATATTTTGTATCTTTTCCTAACTACTAACCCTTCTGTTTACTCTGTGAAACTATTATCTCCGTTGGGTTCCTCCGATCACAATCTTATTTCTGTAACCTGTCCTATCGCTCCAGTACCGCCTCGGGACCCACCTAAGCGGAGGTGCTTCTGGCACTTCAACTCAGCTAAGTGGGAAGACCTAAGGCAGTACTACTCTGATTTTCCATGGAATGATTACTGCTTCCATGTCAAAGACCCATCTCTTTGTGCAGAGCGCATAACTGAGGTCATAGTCTCTGGCATGGAGGCGTACATTCCACACACTTTCTCTAATCCTAAAGCCCGTCAACCTTGGTTTAACTCTGCTTGTTCTCATACTGTCCGAGATAGAGGGTGTGGCTCACAAACGGTACCGTAAGCATCCATCTCCTGAAACTCATGCCCTATATATTCTGCCCGTAATCATGCCAAATCTTTACTTCAACTTACCAAAACCTCTTTCATTCATAGAAAATGTCAAAATCTTTCTGAATCAAAGTCCTCTCGTGACTTCTGGCATCTAGCAAATAACATCTCTAACAATTTTTCTTCTGCATCTTTCCCTCCTATGCTTCACCCAGATGGCTCCACAGCTGTCTCATTTACTTATAAAGCTGAACTCTTCGCTCAAACCTTTGCAAAAAATTCTACTCTGGTTGATGAAGGGCTTGTTCCTCCTTCTCCTCCACCCTCTGACTATATTATGCCCGTCATTAAGATCCTTCGTAATGATGTTTTCTTTGCCCTTTCTGGCCTAGATCCTCGGAAGGCTTACTGTCCTGACGGAGTCCCTCCTATTGTTCTCAAAAACTGTGCTTTTGTGCTTGCACCCTGCCTGGTCAAACTTTTCCGTCTTTGTCTATCTGCTTCCACCTTTCCTTCTTGGTGAAAGTTTGCTCATATCCAACCTGTTCCTAAGTAGGGTGACCGTTCTAATCCTTCAAACTACCGTCCAATAGCTTTGACTTCCTGCCTTTCTAAAGTTTTTGAATCTATACTTAATAAGAAGATTCTTAAGAATCTATCTGCTCACAATCTTCTATCTGATCGTCAGTACGGTTTCCGTAAAGGGCGATCTACTGGCGATCTTTTAGCTTTCCTAACTGAATATAGGTCATCCTCCTCTAGGGGTTTCGGTGAAACTTTGGCTGTTGCCCTTGACATATCAAAAGCTTTTGATAGAGTCTAGCACAAATCTTTAATATCCAAACTACCCTCATTCGGTTTCTATCCTTCTCTCTGTACCTTCATCTTAAGTTTCCTTTCAAACCGTTCTATTGCAGCTACTGCAGACGGACATTGTTCTTCTCCTAAATCTATCAATAGTGGTGTTCCCCAGGGTTCTATCCTATCACCCACTCTCTTTCTATTATTCATTAATGATCTTCTAAGTCTAACTCAAAGCCCTATCCACTCCTACGCTGATGATTCTACCTTGCATTTTTCAACGTCGTTTATTAGACGTCCAACTCAACAGGAACTAAGTGATTCACGGAGAGATGCCACCGAGCGCCTAACTTCTGATCTTTCTATAATTTCTGATTGGGGCAAAGCAAACCTTGTTTTGTTCAATGCCTCAAAAACCCAATTTCTTCACCTATCTACTCGACAAAACCTACCAGATAACTATCCCCTCTTCTTCAATGACACTCATCCTTCTTCTACAATGCACATTCTAGGACTATCCTTTACTAAAAATCTGAACTGGAAATCTCACATCTCATCTCTTGCTAAAACAGCTTCTAAGAAGTTAGGTGTCCTGTGGCGTCTGCGTCCTTTTTTTTCTCCCTCCTGTGAGGGATCCTGACGTCCTTATCGTAGGCTTGGGGACGAGGCATACACCGAAGTAAATGTAGTTCCTTTAATACAGTGCACTTAAGGGAGTTTACAAAGGTTACGTGAGAGTGTGTTTACAGGCTTATGGCCCGAGGCGAACTGAATATTACTCGCGGCCTGCGGCAAGGAGTGAAGCTTAAGTTGCTGGTTAGGCATTATACATGGCATGGGGGAATACATGGAATGCAGCACATAGAATAGTATCCTACATCTCCCTCCCCCTTCCACGCTCATAGACCGCAGGTTCTTGAGCGTCCCTTTTGGCCTTGA
Organism: Chionoecetes opilio; assembly: GCA_016584305.1. Taxonomy (NCBI): domain Eukaryota; kingdom Metazoa; phylum Arthropoda; class Malacostraca; order Decapoda; family Majidae; genus Chionoecetes; species Chionoecetes opilio. The sequence goes on from JACEEZ010021936.1 coordinate 101,315, forward strand.
TACGGGGCGAACGGCAAGGCTGGACAGGCTGGGACGGCTCTTGTTCCGAGGAAGTACCGTCCGTGGCCGGAGGGCTGGGGGTTTGGGGGTGAAGTCGGGCAAAGGGAAAGGGCTTTTTTCCCCAAAAACCCGCCGCTGGGCTCCGGTGAGGAAAATGGGGGGTTTAAACCCTTCCCTAACTTTTTCCAAAACCCTGCCCCACCGCTTGTATGGGGTCCGGGAAAGGGGATACCAAAAACCCCAGGGTAGCGGTGCAAAGGGGTTGGCAGGGCGTGTACCGGCTGTAGCGTCCGGAGACAGTGGGGGCTCGACGGTCACAGCTCTCGCTCTGATTCCCCTGCCCCCGGAAGCCTGGCGGAGCAAAAACGCAGGGCGAAAAGAGGGGCCGTAGGAAAACCTACCCGGGAGCGACCAGTGTTTTTTGGGGGGTTTTCGGAGCTCGAGGAGCCCCCCTGTCGAACGCCTCACAGTAAATTTCCCTGGGGGGCCACCTTCGGGGATGAGATGCTTGACCGTTTCACCGCGGACTCGGCGGGGCCCCATTCGACTGTGGGGGAAAGGGGGGACGACGTGTTTGGCGACTCCCCAAACCCCCGGAATCAGCGAACTCTCGGCTGGCGAAAGCGGCCCGCCATCGTGCGTAGGCGAACGGAAACGCCAAATCCGGGAAAAGATCCGGAAGTGACGGGGGGGGTGATTGCAGAATTTGTGTCCGACCACATACACCATACAGCCTCCAGAGAGACGGTCGACCACTAAGAAAGATTCCCCCGGGTACGTTTAAAGGGCCCCGACCTGACTCAAGGGCCTGGGGGGTTTTCATCACACGTAGGGGGTCTTGCTGGACTGGGTTGCAGTACCTGGCATGGCTGCAAACGAGCCGCTTCCGAGGTCCCAATCGATGCCAGGGCCCTAACCACTGTCTGCCCGGCGCTTGGTAGCCTCTGCCCCCGGGGACTACGTGCAAACGGGCCAAAACATGACGGCGGGGGAGCGGACTACGACACGGGGGCCATACGGACAAAGGTCGTCTTCACTGTAGAGGTTGTCCCTAGTTTCCAATAGGGACGCAAGCTTGGGTAGATTACGGTCTCTTGGAAAACCTGTCCTGAAAAACTGAAGGAGCTCGGAGTAGGCAGGGTCCTCGCGGGCTGCGCGACGAAATTCATCCATTGCTACGTCGCTGGGGTTCCCGGAAGCGCCATACTCGACGTCGGTTGCTAGAGACTCTACTGCTCGTAGGGTGATACTCCTGACGGAGAAGCTGATTTCAGCGTCCAAGACGTTATCTTCGCCCGTCGGTTTGTTCACTGGAGAGCGAGTGAGGGCCTCCGGAATGCACAGCTCCTTGCCCGGCGCATATTGCCGAAGTCTATTTCTATACGGGATCAGGGGAAATTGGAACCAATCAGCGCGCGGTGAGGGCGGGGTTGTGGGAGGGGCTTATACTCAGACGTCCACACACAATATTTACGGGTAACTTGCTCATTTTGTGGGCAGATATTGTGCGTGACTTTATTTAAATAATATATTTGTAGAAAGAGAGAGAAAAAAAAGACAGAGAGAGAAAGAGAGAGAGAGAGAGAGAGAGAGAGAGAGAGAGAGAGAGAGAGGGGGGGGGGGGAAACAGTATAAGATGAATTTATTAAATATTATAATTGCATGCTGTATAATTAAGAGAGAGAGAGAGAGAGAGAGAGAGAGAGAGAGAGAGAGAGAGAGAGAGAGAGAGAGAGAGAGAGAGAGAGAGAGATAGAGGTGGACACAGTATAAGATGAATGAGGGAGAATGATCTGGGAGTGTGGCCTCAATCTAGACTCTATCGTAGATAACACTATAGTTGCCACCTGCAGTCATGTCGCCAGGCGGCATATATTACGAATTATAGCATCACTACTGATTTTTATGTGTCACGGAAGATGATACACAATAGTTTATAAGCATGAATGTATAATTTACCCAGTTTTCGCGTTGTTTTAAGCTTTGTATCTGCAAGTATAGACAGTTTCAAATTTACCTACTCTTTTTTATTTCGAGCGACGACGACGGCGGGAGGACACTAAACATAAACACTAGATGGCGACCTTAGTGTAGCCCGTTACCAACGTCGCCACTCTGTTTTATTTTTGCAGTTTGTTTATTTATAGCCATATTATGACACAGATGAAGACACAAAATGACACAGACTCTCCAGATAGCCCCTTCTAACTTTCCTGAAATCATGGATGTAAAAATGTAAGTATTAACGCCACCAGACGTTTGTTATCAGAAAAAAAACGTTGTCCTGGCGACTTTAGTGTTTTCTACGGTAGAGTCGAAAGGGATGACTGTTATACTCTACATTTCACCATGGCAACCTATAGGGAAGTGCAAAATTTTGAGGAGGAAGATAATTTCACTGCAAGTATAACAGTGAAGGATGACACTGTTCGTCTCCACATAAATTCTAAATAATTATTTTGTTGAATGATATTTTTTATGTTCCGAATACGTATAAGACATGGAGAGAGAGAGAGAGAGAGAGAGAGAGAGAGAGAGAGAGAGAGAGAGAGAGAGAGAGAGAGAGAGAGAGAGAGAGAGAGAGAGAGAGAGAGAGAGAGAGAGAGAGAGAGAGAGAGAGAAAATGGAGGGAAAGGAAGGAAAGACAGTGACAAGAATGTGACTTATATGACGGAACATTAGTAGTAGTAGCGCTGATGGATGAATGTTAGAAAGGAAGACAAACACTTGGCTCATAAAACTAGTTTTTTTTTAAATACTTACATGCGCTTACTAATAAGTCACTTCGTTAAAGTAGTCTTTTCCAACCTGCTGTTAAACTGACATACACGTGAAGGTGAAGAGAGGGCGCCGGGACTGGCAAGCCCTCGACAGCAAGGCATCGAACCGCGCAGCCTCCTCACGCCTCTGTTCCTCCCTCTCATCGCGAGCAGCTGCTTCCTCCGCCCTACGACGTGCCGCTTCTTCCTCGCGTTCGATGCGCGCCGCATCGTCTCGGTTAAAATCCAAGTAAGAAGGGCGCACAGGTCCATCTGCGGGGGCGGGGTTGATGTTTCCCGACTAGAAAGCGACGAGTCACCCGTTGCCATTTCCTCTTCTACCTCTCGCAAGGAACGTAATGAAGGGGCGTATATCAAAAGCGCGGATTCGAAAAAGTGACCGCGTTCGAACCTCACCTATAAACCACTATCAAATGCGCGGCAAGGTTAATCCCGTTCACTCGCTATGTCATTAAGTATCATTCGGTGTGTCATAATGCTTAACACGGTGTTTACCGAGACCACCGCGAGTGTCTGTCTCGGTGGTCTCGTTGGTTGTTGGAGTTCACAGTTGTTCACAGTGTGTTCACAGTTGTTGGAGCCCACGGTGCCCTGTCAGTCCGGTGCTTCTATCCTGTGTTGTCATAATTTTCCGCTATGGAGTTTACGATTTCCCGGACCAACAAAGGCAAGAAGTGTTTGATGCTCGATGGATATATATACAGAGTGGACAGTACATTTATGGATGGATATCTTTCTTGGAGATGTACCAACAAGAAATGTAAAGGTAGACTTAAAACAGACAGCACAATGACTGCCATTGTTCCGGTACAATTGGAACATAACCAGGCAAGGATGAAAGAAAACTTGAAAGACAGCAACTACGTGCACAAGTGAAACGGAAGGCGACTGATGACATGACGGCAAGACCTTCTAAGCTCATTAGAACGGAACTGCATACATTTTCTGATAATGAGCTAGAATCTGGTGATCTAAGATCTATAGCACAATCATTATACCGAGAAAGACGGAAAGTGTATCCTGTATTGCTTAAAACTCGTGAGGAAGTAAATCATGCTCTAAATTCTATGACTACTACTGCGACCAAAGGTGAAGATTTTATCCCTGAAAATAATCCAGAATCTGGTATGGTTATCATTTCATTTACAACTAATCTTGCATTTCTGGCGAACACTGCTGAGGAGATCTTCGTTGATGGGACTTTCAAGAGCTGTCCAAAGTCCTTCTATCAACTATACACCATACATGGATTATGTAATGGGCATTATATTCCATTAGTGTATGCCCTCTTGCCAGGTCAATCTGAGGAGATTTATAGCAATATGTGGAAGTGTTTAATTGACATTTGTTCCGCAAGGAATTGGCAACTGGGAGCCTCAGTGATACATGCAGATTTTGAATTTGCCATGCTCACTGTTCTGAGAGATATATTTCCAACCGCAGTCATCAAATGTTGCAGATTTCTTTTAGGGCAGGCATGGTGGCGAAAAATTCAAAACCTGGGCCTAAGTAGGGATTACAAGGACACCAACAGTGACATAGGCCAGTGGTTGAAATTATCATTTAGTCTACATTTCATTGACCCAACAGATGTAGAAGATTGCTTCGTCGAGGAATTAATGACAGACGCACCTCAGGATGAGAGATGTACTCGCTTTGCGGACTATCTGGTTGATAATTATGTAACAGCAGAATCAAGATATCCTCCAGTGCTTTGGGCTGAAGTCCCCTCAAATACAAAGCGTACCAACAATTCTGCCGAATCTTTTCATGCTAATTTCAATGAGCAATTTTATACATCCCATCCATCTATATTTGTGTTCATGGATGTACTAGGAAAGCTCCAGACTGCTACTTATATTAAGATCAGGAGTATCGGTAAACCAGCAACTACGCGGAAAGTTGAACGAGACAGGACAGAGTATGCCATGGCACAATACAACAAATTTATTTCTGGGGAAATAAACAGACACAATTATATGAAGTGTTTAGGGAACCGATTCACACCAAGAACAAACATGTAACTTTGAGTTTTTTAATGCGATAAATAAAGGACTATCTAAACTATTTTTATGAAAGAGAGGAGTGAAAAACGCGATGAATAAAGAACGAAAAACAATATCCTGCTTCAAAATCCTGCTTCCACCTCCCCGTGGTAAGCAGGGGGCAACAGATGATAACGTCTGGCTAACGGAAGAGGTGAACGATCATTAAAGAACTGTTACACAATCGGAATTTCAAGTGAGTGAAAAGACGCGCAATTGATACCAAATTCAGCCGCGCTTTTGATAGAAATATATCCGCGCTTTCAATGATGACCCGCCGCGCTTTTGATATGCCAATCCGCGCTTTCGTAAAACGCCGTAATGAAGTACCCTTCTTTCCTTTTCCTTTCGGCATGTCTAGGCGTGCTGTAGTTCACTGACGTATGAACTGCGCCTTAACAACTCGACATAACCAGAAGGAGTAAGGTTTGCGAGTCTGCTTCGCCGAGGTGTGTGCAGTATATTAGGGTGCGTGCTTTATAACGGGGTGCGTGCATGCGTTTGAGGTGGTGGTGGTGGTGGTGGTAGTGGCCGTGGGTGCCGCTGGGCGAGCCGCTGGGCGAGACAGCGTGACGGCAGTGTCTGCGTGACTTTCGAACGAGGCAGGGGTGTTATGCTCCGCGCTCTTGCTTGCCGGACTCAAAGCGTCGTCAGTGCTGAACACAGTAACAGTAACACGTTCGCGAAAGCCACAGACACTACACTACACCACTCGTAGCACCACACTATATCGCTGCACTGCACTAAACACGCACTATCCTGCACCACTAAAAGAATCCTGGCGGTTGGGCTGGCGGGAAGTCGGGGACAAGGGTTTTTAGCACGCCGCGGGGCCGACACAATCTACTCACTGCTCCCTTTTCTTGCTAGTACACTGTTTTCTACTCACTGCGCCATGTGAGGGATCCTGACGTCCTTATCGTAGGCTTGGGGACGAGGGATACACCGAAGTAAATGTAGTTCGTGCACTTAAGTGCACTTAAGCACTCCCTTAAGTGCACAAAGTGCACTTAAGGGAGTTTACAAAGGTTACGTGAGAGTGTGTTTACAGACTTATGGCCCGAGGCAAACTGAATATTACTCGCGGCCTGCGGCAAGGAGTGAAGCTTAAGTTGCTGGTTAGGCATTATACATGGCATAGGAAATACATGGAATGCAGCACATAGAATAGTATCCTACACCTCCCAATTGCTTGCTCTCTACAGGGGCCTTATCCGCCCATGTATGGAGTATGCCTCACATGTTTGGGGAGGATCCACGTATACAGCTCTCCTAAACAGGGTTGAGTCCAAAGCTTTTCGTCTCATCAATTCCTCTCCTTTGACTGACTGTCTTCAATCTTTAAATCCCCGCCGCAATGTTGCTTCTCTTGCTCTCTTCTACCGTTATTTTCATGCTCACTGCTCTTCTGAACTTGCTAACTGCATGCCTCCCCCCCTCCCGCGGCCTCGCTGCACAAGACTTTCTACTCATTCTCATCCCTATTCTGTCCATCTTCCTAATGCAAGAGTTAATCAGTATCTTTACTCTTTCATCCTTTTCACTGGTAAACTCTGGAATTCTCTTCCTGTTTCTATTTTTCCACTTTCCTATGACTTAAATCTTTTCAAAAGAAGAGTAACAAGACACCTCCCGAACAAAATTGACTCACCCCTCTTTTTTATTTTATTCTCTTACTGTCTTCTTTATAGGGACTGGCAACTAAGCGGGCTTTGTGTTACCCATTTTTGTTGTGCCCTTGGCCAGTCTTTTGTGATGTAAACAAAACAAAAAAATTAGGGGAGACCCAGGCCGACTGGTTAGCGTCTTGGAGTAGTGAGCTTGATGTCCCGAGTTCGAATCCAGCTGGGGCCAACTCTTTCGACAATCTTTAACGCGCTGGATAAGAGCCTGGTAGTTGTGAGCACTAGGTCCTGAGTTCAAGTCCCGCCAGGAACAACTGTTTCCTCCATCTTTGAGTGGCCAAAGTGCCCACATGCTGCATCAACTTCACTTAAGACTTCGATTACAAGTGCGGCAGTGGGCACAAGGTGGCAGCATGATCCTCAAGTCAACCCATCACAGAAAACCATTACAGGTGTCACTATAATGAAAATGGGCACCCGGCTAACCCCCGGTACCCATTAACTGATAGGTGGACAGTGGCTTGGGTTTTAACGAACCATCCTTTTCTTTATTCTTTTTTCTTTTTTCGCCCATCTTTTTCTGCTGCGTCCGGTGACTGAACCCGGGATTTCTCGGCTGTGAACCGAGTGTGCTAACCACTACACTACAGACTCCATTTTTGGGGGGACAACAGCAATAGGGTGGCACCCAGGCTTGGAGTAATTACATTGGTTTGGGTAAATTACAATTACAATTAGGATGACTTAACCAAGTAATCAATTACAATTACAATTACATTGAATGATTTTTGTTTTAAATACAATTACAATTACTTAATTTTAATATTTCCAAATTACAACTACAATTACAATTACAGGAAAGCTAGTGTTCAATTACATATTTCAATTACATTTTTCATAGTATAAACTGAACTAATTGCTAAAAAAGAAATTGGGATACTCTAATATATATATATATATATATATATATATATATATATATATATATATATATATATATTATATATATATAATATATATTATATATATATATATATAATATATATATATATATATATATATATATATATTATATATATATATATATAATATATATATATATATATACAGATAGATAGATAGATAGGTAGACAGATAGATAGATGGATGGATGGATATATATTAGGGTGTCCACATTTTTTTAGTTCCCAAAGTTTGTCATACATATTGCACCCCCCCCCTAATTTGTTCCACTTCTGAAAACATGCTAGCAAGGATAATTTCATTCGTGTTCTTCAATTTTAAGGGGGTGTAGTCAGAGATATTCGAAGATTTCATGTACATTGGTGAAAATCTGATACAATATTTTAAAGGTATGTCTGTGATGGTGGCAACACCCCTACAAAGTCTTACGACTGTATCTGTTTTCTAAATATTTTTTAAAGAATATATTAGATAAAACATTGGCAACCTTTGGCAACTCCCATGTGCAAATTGTGCATACATAACCTTTTTCTGCAAATTGAGGTATATACACCTTTTTACAGTTTAATTTGCACCAATAAATAGCTGTACATAACTACATATTTGATATTTGTACATATACATTTTCAAAATTAGTTGCTAGAAATATGTATCTTTGATGATAACACTGGGGAACAAATTTTTGTTGAGTTAGGTCTGACACTTGTTATTAAGTAATTTTTGGGTGCTGAATCCAAAACTGATCTCAGTTTTTCTCTATCACGTCAAGTTTTTGAACTGTAGGATTTTCGTTTTCTTAAAAAATATGAAAAATACTGTACATAACAGTAACAGTGCTTATTTTATTAAAAGTTGCAAATGTTAACATACAATGAAAAATGAAAGAAATAGGCATGAATAGAATGTTTATTTAACATTATCATGTTTTTAGAAAGGATAAGGCTATAATTGTGTGCAGGTTAAGGTAAAAATTTACGTTTGTAGCTTTGTCTGGAGTGTTCAACTTGAGGACTATCGCGTTTGATGCTCCAACAATAGTCAGCCATCATATGCACATCCCATCTACCCTGGTAACGTTCTTCCATAACCTTCAAATCTTGGTGAAATCGTTCTCCTTGCTCGTCGCTAGCAGCACCAAGATTTTCCGGAAAGTTGGCAAGATGGCTATGCAAAAAATGTACTTTAATACTCATGCTGCAACCAAGCGCTTTGTAGCTCTCCAATAGTTTCTGAACAATTTCTGTGTAATTACTTGCACGTGTATTTCCAAGAAAGTTCTTGACGACGTCTTTGAATGATAGCCAAGCATTCTTTTCAAGGTCTGACATAGTACCGTTGAAATGTTCATCTTTGATGAGCTGTCGAATTTGTGGACCATCAAACACACCGGCCTTGATTTTTTCAATTGACAGTCCAGGAAATGCCAAGATGATGTACTTCAAACAGTCGCCATCAGTTGACAATGCTTTTACAAATTGTTTCATGAGACCTAGTTTTATGTGCAGAGGTGGGAATATTATTTTCTTCCTGTCAACAAGTGGCTCATGTACAATGTTAGGATCTCCAGGTTTAAGATCAGATCTCGGAGGCCAATTCGTCTGAACCCAATGCTTCTCTCGAGCTCTGCTATCCCACATACAGAGAAAGCAGGGATATTTTGTGTATCCACGTTGTTGACCAAGAAGGAAGGACACCATTTTAAGGTCAACACAGATGATCCAATTGTGTTTGTCATATTGCAATAATTCAATGACTCTCTTTACATCTCCATATTCTTCACGAAGACAGACCGAATGCCCAATAGGGACTGCGCCAAACAAATTGCCAAAACAAAAAAAGTTTTACTACAGCTCACAAGTGGAATTTTACTTATCTGGAGGGTAAGCTGTGGAGAAAAAACTTGACGTGCTAGAAAAAAAACTGACTACAGATTTGGAATCAGCATGCCAATTTTAGTCTAAATAAGCTCAAAAATCTAACTCAACAATTTTTTTTTTCAAATTGTTCCCCAGTGATAATCAATGATCCAATTTTACTCCTAAAAATGACGTTTTTTCAAGTATTTTGGCATATTTTTCAATGGCTGAGAAATACTGAACATCTACTGTTTGAGCGCTTTTTTGATAAAGAAATTCAAAATTGACATTTTAGTTGTTTTACTTAGAGTAATCGTCCAGACCATTTCATCATTCATGATTTAATGCAATCAAATTGTAGCCATTAACGAGTTTATCAACAATATGTCGTCACTTTTTGCATCCAGTCAGCCGTTTTTAAATAATCCGCAATCAAAATCTCCAAATTCCCTGAGTTCTCAAAACACTCCTCAAGGCTTGCAGACGCCACACCACAGCTCGGTGACGTCACAGGAGGAAGGCCTCCTCTCCCCGCGCAGATTTAGAAGCACGTAAACACAAGAGATACATATTGTACCGAAGAAGGGGGGGGGGGGGCAATCCAACCCTCTCAACTTCGTCACACCACTAACTGCTCGGGGCTATGGAGGAGACGGGAAAGATTGAAGTGAGACAATTTTTCTGCTGTGCACGGCTTTTATTATTTTCCCCCACTTCTACCTACTATACAGAGTCACTGTTTCTTTCACACCACAAGGCACGCAGGCCAACCCAACCCTCACGAGTCACTACGTGCACGCCCTTGTTGCCCGCTCGGCCACGAACACAGGCTCACCTCAGCGCACACAAACTCACCCCACTGTTCGTCCGTGTACCACTACACGCCGTCCCCAACACATTCACTGTGTAGCCGCGCTACCCACACTCACAGTCTGTCCCTACCAACACACTCTTCGACTCAACACACCCACTGTGTAGCCGTGTAATACAGTACACGCTGTCCCCAACACACTCGTCGACTCAACACACCCACTGCGTAGCCATGTAATACACTACACGCCGTCCCCAACACACTCGTCGACTCGAACACACCCACTGTGTAGCCATGTAATACACTACACGCCGTCCCCAACGCACTCGTCGACTCAACACACTGTGTAGCCGCGATACACATTAGTACACAGTCTCTCTCTCAAAGGGCGCCGCCCTTTGCGCCGTGACCCTACCCCACAGTCGCCGCCACTGAGCTATGAAGGCTATGCCGTGCCCAACAGGGCCACTCACGCCAGACTGCGGCAGACTTAGTGTGACACACCAAGGCAGACTGCCTTGTATGGCAGTCTGCATCACAAACCAGTCAACACTCCCTTGGCTGTCACACTGTCTGCCTTCCCGCCCGCATATTTTCCAACTCTATGCTATAGTTAATGCTAGTATGTGGTTTCCGAGTAATGACGTTTTACTGTAGCTCCAAAACTAACCATGGGATTTTCTCGAAAGTACCTTCATTGTGATTCCCACACACACTTAGTTTCCCTTACCTACCAATCTATGTTTAGGAGAAGTGCCAGGTCCTCCTGCTGAACTTCAGGCTCCGCTAACATCTGTTCGTCAGCCTCGTACTCTGGCTCAAACATATAGGGTTGGGCTCCCATCACAATCTGAGGTTCGTTTTCCTCATATACGCGACCAGCGTCATTTCATTTGGTCTCAGATTGAGCATCGTACTCTAGATCTGTCACAGCGACAGATTCACTGTCTGACACCGAAGTACAATCGCTCATCATAACATTTGCCGACAGGTGTCAGACAGATGTTTACATTGGAGCGTTCCTCCTGTGACGTCATCAATAACATTCGTAACCCTGTTGGTTGGGAAGATTTATTTTCTCGCGCGCTTTTTACAAAAGTCGTATTTTTACGGAAATAAGGCCTGCACATCAATTATTTTTGGTGGATTAGGTGTTTTGAATGATCATTCAACATATTTATGCAAAAAAAAAATGGGTCTGGACAATTACTTTAAGGGGGTGTAGTCAGAGATATTCGAAGATGTCATGCATATTGGCGAATATTTGATAAAATATTTTAAAGATATGTCTGTGTCTGTGATGGTGGCAACACTCCTACAAAGTCTTACGACTGTATCTGTTTTTTAAATATTAAAAAAAAATTATATTACATAAAATATTGGCAACCTTTGGCAACTCCCATGTGCATACATAACTTACTACATCTTGTAATAACCGTAAATTATCAATCGCGATTTTTTTATCTTGCAATGAATTACGCTCTTGAATGCTTCCGACAACTTTTCATAGCAGCTAATAGTGAAAAACGTCACGACACCCTCTCGGGGGATCCAAAACTTTCAAGAAACGAGGACGTCGCTTCCTGGTCCCTCCCTCCCTGACATGCTACCCTCGTAATAACGCTTATTCCTGCTCGTAGCAAGGCTTAGTCCTACTGTCACCATTGTTCGGGACTTGGGGTAAAAAAATGAGAAAGAGTGCAGAGAATGCCCGTAAATGAAAGAAGAGAAGGCTGGAGGAGGAATTATTGATTAATAAAGTCATCGATCATAACATTGGGTACCAGGAAGGATTTGTTCTATCTCTACTATGAGAACCGCGCACACGTCTACAACAGTTAGCCCTCGAACGTAAAGACAAAATACGGGAGCAGGATGGGCGCAACAGAAAGTGTAAACAAGCCAAGGACGCTAGGGGTGACTACGAAGCCGGGGGCTTATAAAAATCGTGTCACAGTTACGTACATAAAGTTTAAATGTCCTCTCCTGTTAAATCAAGGTTTTTCTCCTTTCATTAGCTATATCTCCATTAATATTTGACCGATTTTATTTTTCATTTTTTATTTCTTAAGATAAAACTTTGTACTTTATTTTTGTTAGATAAAATTAAAGATAGCTGTGAGTGATGATTTTGTAAAATTTTTCTTCCTCAATTTTACATGGTTTTTTTTAGTGTTTGAAAAGAAAAAAATCATTATAAAAACAAGAGGAGAGATGGAAGAAAATTATATTATCCAAGTTGTTACCAAGGTTCAAATCTATCATTTCGCACCTAACTGAATGATATGGCAAGCTATGGTTTAATGTCATATTTTTTTTAATGATTGCCTTTTTTTTTACTAATTAAATTCACTACACTGGAAATAAACATTGAAATTAAATAATTTCTGGTGGAATTATACTCTATTGGAAATGGTAAGTATACATAATGTTACGCTGTGCGTGTCTGGGTATTGTTTATAGAGGCGTGGGCGTGAGGCGTGTGTCCGTCTGTATGTTTGTTGTGGTGGTTGTGTGGTTGAAGCAGTGTCTGTAAGTTTGTATGCATGAGGGTGGTTGCTGTACACACAAAGGAGGGTGACGTCCTGTGCGGGGATGATTCCTATTGGGGCGCGCACGAGCATACAGCAGCGTGATTGGCTGGTTAGCTGGCGGGGCAGACAAGGGGAGACTGGGAGCGGGGTGGCGTGGCGGTGAGGCGGCGAGCAGAACAATCTGGGCCGGGGAGGGAAGCAGTGTCTCGGCGTGGGGCTAGCGCCACGCGCCTGAAGGCGTTGCTACGCCGTCAAGAGGAATATGAGTGCCTCACCTTAAGTCAGTACCTTCGTGTGTTTGTGTTGCCTCCCAGTGTCTCTAGAGAAGCCTTGTGTATTGGTGTTAGTGGAGCGCAGAGCGTGACCATGTAACTGTGAGTACTTTGTTCCTTCGGCGGCGCTTCGTCAGGAGAACGGTGTATTGTGTGATCTACATCATTAAAAGTAGAGTTGTACAGTGAGTGTTCAATGTCCTCTATTCTCCTTGTAATTGATTACGTGTTGCACACCGTTGCTCGCTCAGGTTAATTCTACCGAGCCCTTCGTCAGGAGGGAAGTTAAGGGGTTACGTGGGGCGCCTTTGGATGGGTGAATTAAGACAGGTGAGTCTGTGAGGGTGAGGGTGTGCGTAACACTGGTTGTCAGAAGTTAGGGATAAATTGTAGAATAATCTGTGGCCGGTAATGGCTGTGTAGCACGCGGTTAAAATGGCGGATAGGGAGGAAGAGAGAGGGGAAGGCGAGGTGAAGCCTTGTGACGTCACCGAGGAATGTGCACGTGGCGCGCTTCTAATGATGAGAGACATGATGAGAGAGATGACAGAAATGATGAGGAGAGGGATGAGAGACATGATGAGTGAAAATGAGAGAATGAGGAAAGTAATGCGAAAGGAAATGGTTACACAAAAGGTAATTGTAAGTGAAATGAAACAGGATATAATGAAAATGAGAGACACACCGAAGAGAGGCTTAAATAACGAGGTACAGGCTTACGCGAGGCAGGACCTGACGAAGGGTGGGGCGTGCGTCAAAGCGGGGAAGAAGTTGGTCAGGGTTGGCGAGGAAGAGCTGCCTTTGTCCCTAGGTGACGCCCCTGCAGAGGAAGTGGGCGTGGAAATTAAGGCGGCGCCGTCAGAAGGGAGCAGTGAAGAGGTGCCCTTACTCCCCAGTGACGCCCCAGCGGAGGTTATTGTGGCTAAGCGCGTGCTCCTTGCCCCGAGGATGGACACAGGCGCGCCGGCCGCATCATCCGCTCTTCGCCTCCCTATCCTGCCTTCTTCAGGAGGTGATGGAAAGGCGGCGTGGAGAGCCTGGCGGACCCCTCTCGTTGCGCTGGCAAACGGCGTAATAGGCAGGAAGGGCCGCGCTGGGGACCTGACACTCCGTCAGGTGCGGATCAAGCGCCCACCGCTGAAGGGCGGCCTACCGCCCCGGCCGGAAACCCGCCGGCGTGGTGAACGAGGGAAGCAGCGCAACAAGCAGGGAAGGCCTCGGAGAGCTAGGATGAAGAGAACGTCCCCATACTTGTCTCTGCTGCGTCTACAGGAGGATGGCGAGAGCAGTGTGTGGCCCCCGCCGAAGCTGTGGCGGGTGGACGACGGTGGAGGGATGTATCGTGCCCTCTACCAGGCAGAGCCAGCCACAGCGTGTTGCTGTTGAGTCCTGTCTCTGTCACCGGCGCTTTGCAGTGGAGGGCATGGTCGGTCGGGAAGTCGTGGCGCCCTTGTTGCCGCGGAGATGAAGCAGCTGGAGCAGAGGGGAGATCGCGGGCCAATGGAGAGTGACTCTTGGCCGCGGGTACCTCTGAGGCGACCCCCAGGGAAGAGCAGGGTCCCTTGGGGGGTTTGTGTGGCGCCCTTAGAGAACCACGGGGCCAATGGAGAGCGACTCTTGGCCGTGGTCACCTTTGAGGCAAGCCAGGAATGAGGAGGGTCCCCTGGGGGCTTGTAGCGCCTGAAGAAGGGTGCAAGGGCGTCACCTGCTTGTGAGTCTCGCGGGCGAGAGGGGAGGGCGACCTGATGCGACCTCCAGCGCTGTGTTGGCGGCGGGTGAAGGCGATGATCGGACTTTATTTGTAACTGTAAGGCTTTGGGTGGTAATGTTTGGGTCTTGTATGTGAGTTATTTGATGGGCGAGCTGTCATTTCATTTGAGGATTTTTGTTAGTGTTAATTTTGTATGTTTCAACTATGGCCATATTTTGTTTTGTTTCTTTTGTGTACTTTTTAGGATAAAGGATTTAGGATTTAAGGAAAGAGCGGGTCGCTGTCTTTGAGGAAGGGAAATAATGTTACGCTGTGTGTGTCTGGGTATTGTTTGTCGAGGCGTGGGCGTGAGGCGTGTGTCCGTCTGTATGTTTGTTGTGGTGGTTGTGTGGTTGAAGCAGTGTCTGTAAGTTTGTATGAATGAGGGTGGTTGCTGTACACACAAAGGAGGGTGACGTCATGTGCGGGGATGATTCCTATTGGGGCGCGCACGAGCATACAGCAGCGTGATTGGCTGGTTAGCTGGCGGGGCAGACAAGGGGAGACTGGGAGCCGGGTGGCGTGGCGGTGAGGCGGTGAGCAGAACAAGCTGGGCCGGGGAGGGAAGCAGAGTGTCTCGGCGTGGGGCTAGCGCCACGCGCCTGAAGGCGTTGCTACGCCGTCAAGAGGAATATGAGTGTCTCGCCTTAAGTCAGTACCTTTGTGTGTTTGTGTTGCCTCCCAGTATCTCAGGTGAAGCCTTGTGTATTGGTGTTAGTGGAGCGCAGAGCGTGACCAAGTAACTGTGAGTACTTTGTTGCTTCGGCGGCGCTTTGTCAGGAGAACGGTGTATTGTGTGATCTACATCATTAAAAGTAGAGTTGTACAGTGAGTGTTCAATGTCCTCTATCCTCCTTGTAATTGATTACGTGTTGCACACCGTTGCTCGCTCAGGTTAATTCTACTGAGCCCTTTGTCAGGAGGGAAGTTAAGGGGTTACGTGGGGCGCCTTTGGGGGGTGAATTAAGACAGGTGAGTCTGTGAGGGTGAGAGTGTGCGTAACAATAAGTTCACCAGTGAAATTGAAAGAAACCTGATGTCACTTTCACCTATAGACCTGAATACACCCCCTTAAAGGTCCCCTCAAACTATGTGTTACTATTGCTGAAAAGCTACTCCCTACCTTATACTAATTGTATCATTTTTTTTTTTTGAGGCTATGGATACATACAAGACAGCAGGAGACTGTGTGGTTGGTGGGGGTGGTGCGAAATGAATCCCTGGAAATGCTGTCTCAACTCCCGACAGTGGGAGATGTTCTTATATATAATCGGTGGTATTCATATAGGGTCAAACAAACAAGGTCGATGAGGGTTCTCTTCCCCTCTTAATAAGTCAATGAAATTTCGCCCTTTTTGTTCTTACTTCATGGGTAATTAAATAAAGGGTGTGGGATTTGATTCTTGCAAAAAAAAATCCCCCATTTGCGGCTGGGACACCATAATATCTATCTATCTATCTATCTATCTATATATATATATATATATATATATATATATATATATATATATATATATATATATATATATATATATATATAATAAAAATAATTCAGGGGCAAACTCATAATCAGAATATAAAAAGAGAAAGCAGGAGATGGGGAAGTGGGGACAGGGAGAAGAATAGATGGGTGAGAGAAAATAGACTAGTATGAGAAAAAGACTCCGGGGCTTAACCCAGGTGCTGTTTGTATGTTTGTAGTGGGTCGGACTCGGCACGCTTTCCCAACTCGCACGATCAAACAGGAACCACTCTGGGACGGCTTGGCAGGGCATGGGTCATGAAAGATGGAACCCCGGACACAACCAAGACAACACCAGGCCGCATATTCTCCATGCGTTCGCCCTTTTCGGCAGGCCGCTAGGTTAGGTTACGTTAGGTTAGTATAATTTCACCAGAGGGTCAGTAACTTTGTGTGGGAATCACAATGAGGTTATTTTCAAGAAAATCCTGTGGTTAGTTTTGGAGCTACAGCCATGCGTAGAGGGCCGCCAACCTGCCGAAAAGGGCGAACGCATGGGGAATATGCCACCAGGCCCTCTTCCGCCACCCACCGCAGTGTTCAGGGGCAAACTGGGTAGTGAGGCGTGGACGTCTGTTATTGCGACGCATAGTATATCGGTACTGGACAGTGGACAGTCACTGGACACTTACGGTTCCTGATAGAAAAGGACAGACCGGCTGTCCTTTTTAAGCAAAATTAAAAGTAAAATTTGGAAAATACTTAGATAAATGAACAAAATTAAATAATATATCTAAATTCTTCTGAGTCTGTTATAAGGCCAATCAAAAACCACTCGAGCAAGGGCCGGATTTGGCTCACGGGCCGCCAGTTGAATAGCCCTGCAATTGTGACTACTCTGCCCGAACATTTGTGTCCCTCCGGCTCGTGCGCCTATGCTCAAGGAGAAGGCTTTTGATATGGTGCTAAGTGATGTTATAGTGTCTCTCTCTCTCTCTCTCTCTCTCTCTCTCTCTCTCTCTCTCTCTCTCCTCTCTCTCTCTCGCTCTCGCTCTCGCTCTCTCTCTCTCTCTCTCTCTCTCTCTCTCTCTCTCTCTCTCTCTCTCTCTCTCTCTCTCTCTCTCTCTCTCTCTCTCTCTCTCTCTCTCTCTCTCTCTCTCTCTCTCTCTCTCTCTCTCTCTCATTTCAGAATATCAACGTAATATTTAAAATTTTGTATGATGTAATTGTAATTGTTGTGCTTATAAACAGTCAATTACAAATACAATTACTTCATGATTTTAAATCTCAATTACAATTACAATTACAATTACTTGTAAATTAAAATATCCAATTACAATTACCCCAAAAATGTGTAATTAATTACATTTCAATTAAAATCCAATTACAATTACTCCAAGCCTGCTACAGAGTACCCATGTGTGTGCGTGTGCGTATTTTTCTGTGAGGAGGGGTAAGGTGAAGGTCAGACATGCCACGTGTCAGAATTATAATTTAACGTTGAGGGTGATTGGATGAGGGTGTCACGTGAGGATGAGGTGACTGTGGAGGAAAATACGAACCAGAAAAATAAGTCAAGACAGGAAGTAGAGAGCACCAACACGCGAGGAAAGGGAGCCAAGGACATCTTTGGTATCATCCGGCACCTGATTCCTTTTCGGCATGCGATGAACGGAAATCAATAACTAATTTGAAAAAGGACAACATAAAGCTCAGTGCTTACAGATACAAAGACATAACTAAAATAAGAAGGATAAATCAATAAATGGATATGAAATACTTTGTTGTGTTCCTCTGTAGCCTCCCTTTCAAATCATCCTTACACAATTTATGAGTCCAACAAAATAATTATTATCCGCATCAATTAATTGCGTACAATAGCTTCAAGCGAAAACACACTATCTTTTCTGAGTCTTTAAATTTGATTTATTATTTTTTGATTTATATTATAGTACAAGAAAAGAATTTGTATATAGATATTGCAGGAAGATCATTGAAAGACCAGTCATCTTTCTGGTGCTCTTCTGTTTGGTGTTATGAAGTGGTATTCTTCAAGTTAACCAAGATTAACACATTTCAAGTTTTTCCGTCAACCAATGACATCGCGTCTCTCTACTGTAGTAGGTGATTAATCGCATTTTCTTCTCTTCTCTCTTCTCTCTCTCTCCTACACCATCTCACATCCTGTAATGTCCACTTCTCTTTCCTCCGTCGTCTCATTCTCCACGATCTCCTCGGATCGGTCTCCAGTCGTAACTAACTCCTGTTTCCTTTCCGGCGATGTTGCACTCGCTTCTCTCCTCTACTCTCATCTCTGAACGTCTCTCTCGGTTGCTCACTCTCTGCAGAAACTTCATCTTCTTAACTTGTCTGCCAAATACACCACACACACACACGACATAGTATGGAATCACCTTGGTCACTTTGCCTCGCGTCGGTTAGGATTCCAAGAATCCCTCGGAGGAGGAAACGATGAAAAAACTTCCCAGGTAAACTAAGCGATAGTCGATGTTTGCCTTTCGGCGAACAATAGTTTAAGGTACCGCGATCTCCTTCAGAACTGCGTCATGCTCTGAACGTCGGTTCATCGGGGTTGGGGAAAAACTTGACAAGGAAAACATCAAATACTTTTTCGAAAACTTGTCATAGCAAATTATTCGCCGTTGGGGAAGATAATCCAGAGTATACGTTTTGTACC
The DNA here is from genome assembly GCA_016584305.1 of Chionoecetes opilio. Taxonomy (NCBI): domain Eukaryota; kingdom Metazoa; phylum Arthropoda; class Malacostraca; order Decapoda; family Majidae; genus Chionoecetes; species Chionoecetes opilio. The sequence continues at coordinate 120,111 of JACEEZ010021936.1, forward strand.
TTCAGGTTATATAAATACCAATGTTTGATTCCAAGAAATGCTGCATGCGGGTGTTAGAGTGATAAAAAAACTTTCCCAGAAAGGCTGAAGGAAATATGAAGTCAAATTATATTCTCGACAGTGGAGACTGTAAATGGATGTTGTCTTTGTGGACATGTGGAAGGGAGTTTAGATATCTTTGCTTCTGTTGGTCTTAATCTTGGACAGCTATTCCAAAGTGAAACTGATGTTTGTTTGGGCGACTTTTGATGAAGGGAAAAGCAGGAATCAACAATAAATATCCTTCAGGTATTTAACTAAACCAATTATTCCGAGATTTTCTAAACTTTAGTGTATATGATTCAATTTCTGGGATTGTAGTTTCTTATTTGTTCATTTGTTGCAAAAAGGATATTCCAGAAACATCAAAGATCACTGTAGAACTGTGTGTCACTAGCTTTTTTTCTTCTGCTTCTTCATGGAAATTATCGGTTTTAAAACATTTGTGATATATGGAAGCCTTTTATGTTCTTTTTGTTTACCTGTTGTCTTTATAAACCTGGACTTAGTTATCAACCTTGTGTCTTGTGAGGCTCTATCGACCAAATCTTCCGTGAGCCGCTTCTTAAGTCCATGACAAACTGTCTATATTCCTTCTCTCTCCTCTGTTTTCTTTGAAAATATCTTCAATCGAAATTTCCTATTATGCCTTTTCTTTCATTATGTATTTCTTGCTTGATATAGATACGTCATGTCCTGCAATTTTTTTAATTTCTCCCTTGTGCTGGAATGATCTTCTCTTTGTTGACCTTAACTCTTTATACTTCTTTAACTTCTTTAATAACGAGGTTCATGAGCTGGACTATTAAGCGCGCGCGCTTGATAGAGGTAGAGATAGAGAGATAGCGAGAGATAGAGATAGAGAGAAAGAGGAGGATATATATATATATATATATATATATATATATATATATATATATATATATATATATATATATATGGAGAGAGAGAGAGAGAGAGAGAGAGAGAGAGAGAGAGAGAGAAGAGAGAGAGAGAGAGAGAGAGAGAGAGAGAGAGAGAGAGAGAGAGAGAGAGAGAGAGAGAGAGAGAGAGAGAGAGAGAGAGAGAGAGAGAGAAAAAAAAAAATGACAGGCTACTTATAAACAGAAAGAGAGACACAAAAGCAGACTCTGAAATAAACAGACACAGACAGACAGACTGATAGGGACAAACAAACAGACATATATATATACGGACAAACACACAAAGTAACATATATACAAACAGATAGATAGGCAAACAAAACAAAAGAAAACCCTCATCCATCACTGTCAATTATTTAACTTTTCGCTTGCTCAAATTGACGTGTTTCTTTCCTCCATTTCTTCCTCTCTCAAGGCGTCATACTGGCGCTTCTAAACCTTAATTAGATCTTGGTGTAAGTGACACTGAGGGGCAGGAAGATGAAGGCGAGAAAATGCGGAGGATAATGTGAAAAATAAGTAACGAGTGTAGGGAGGAGTAGTAAAGAATGGATACACCACATTTAAAACGTATTGAAAATATATATACGCAATTATTGTCGTGTATCTGGTAGAAAACTGCATATACAAAGCAAGTTAGATAAAAAATCTGCGATAAGTAAACATAGACTGATAGGGATGAATGTGTGCAATGCAAGGTATATAAATGGGACAACAAACAAATGCTATTTAATTATTAATGTACAGATGGATCACGAAAACGCTTTCAATATTTCATTCGTAGTAAACACCGGTGGATTAAAAGAGATCCATTTATGTAAAAGCAAGATTGTAAATAAGTAGTTGGACAGGACGCCACTTTGATAACGATGTGATTGGACAGAGTAGCTTGTTCATCAATACCTGGGACACACTCCCCGCTACACGATCATCTGTCACCAACACACCGAGAGTATGCACAGTGCACACACCAACATACAGACGGCACCACATTTAGAAGTCACGTAAACCAAATATGCATGTTGCTGTTGTAAAAATTTCGATCCTCATTTTTAATAAGTACAAATATCGCTCAGTTTCAGCAGGATATCTATACTGATATAAGCGAAAGTGTGTCTGTCTGTGTGTGTGTGTGTGGGTGGGTGTGTGGTATAGGTTCCGTCCCCCGTGGCGTAATCCCATCATATGGCACAGTTTTGGATCCGGGTCGACCAGGGGAAGGTTTTAAGCCCACTTATAGGATGATCCGATCACTTTTTTATTCTTTTTTTTAGGCCTATTAGCGAGAATTATGAAAAAAAAGTGGGTTGCGAGAATTGAGGAAACCTTGATGTAGGGTGATGGGTAATGGGTGAGTGAATGGGTGGGGTGATGGGTAATGGGTGAGTGAATGGGTGGGGTGATGGGTAATGGGTGTGGGGTGATGGGTGAGTGAATGGGTGGGTGGTGATGGGTGATGGGTGAAGGAATAGGTGAGGGGTGATGGGTAATGGGTGAGTGAATGGGTGTGTGGTGATGGGTAATGGGTGAGTGAATGGGTGGGGGGTGATGGGTAATGGGTGAGTGAATGGGTGGGGGGTGATGAGTAATGGGTGAGTGAATGGGTGGGGGGTGATGGGTAATGGGTGAGTGAATGGGTGGGGGGTGATGGGTAATGGGTGAGTGAATGGGTTGGGGGTGATGTGAAATGGGTTGGCGTTAATACATACATTTCTACATCCATGATTTCAGGAAAGTTAGAAGGGGCTATCTGGAGAGTCTGTGTTTGGTGGGCCTTCGGCCCACCAATAGCCCTCCGCAGGAGCTAGCCAAAAAGTCCGCCCGGAGGGCGGCTTTGCGGCTAGTGCATCATAAAGATAAGTTATTGAAGAAAAAATTGTCATCATAAATTTCACTGAACGTTTGGATTGTTAGGATGATAATTTTTCAAGTATGTATGGAGAGAGCTACTCAGTCTGGATGGATGTTGTCACTTAGTTTTTGTTTTTTATGTGTGTTTGTATGTGTGCGTGTTTACTATGAAAAGAGTATGCACGTGATGCCAAGCTTCATGAATCTTTGCGAACAAAAAATGAGGTTTTCATTCGATGATTTACTCTTTTTGAATATTTTAGGGATACAAATTGCTTCAATGCCATGTTATACTCAAAATTAATCAACTCTATCATGATTGTACTGGTGATACATTTTTTAGATATTTAATTCCTTGAAGACATTTCGAGTAATTAAGCTAAACATTAAATGAATTTGCTTATTTTGTTGACTTGACCTCAAACTGATGTTTACTGTTAATTATTAGTTATAGAGGTTATTAATAAAAGAGACACATGTACTATCTACAGAGGAGGTTGATATTTAGTTTTCTATTTAAAAAATATGAAAAATATAAAAGAATTACGTCCTAAAACATCTTATATGCTTTCCGTATTATGTATCAAACACACATATCATAGTCGTTGTAACATGCCATCATGATGCAATATCCATTAGAACGGAGATAATTTATTGTTTCATGAGGCACTCAGAATACCAACTTGTAGGATGCTTAAGATAGATCTCAAAACACAACACTGCACTTTATTGTCCAAGAGCCTCATGCTCTTTGTTATAAATTAATGTGTTTTCTTATATTTTTGAGTACTTCTCCATGACAGGAAACATTCCTTTCAATACATACTATTTTCAGGAAAGTATGTTAGAAATAACCTCAGATGTGGCAAACAAACTTTGGAGCGACAAATGTTTACGCATGAATGAATCAACCCTGAACTCTTGTGTAATCAGGATAGCCTACTGCTGAAGATTCAGTCGAAATTTTTATCGCAGTGTGTCGGTCTTGAACGAGAGCATTGCAAAGGACCTCAACTAAAACTAAACAAAAACAATTCTTTCTCTCTGTGTATGTAGCATTCTGTAAATTAGTATTGATCGATGCTACTTGGTAACTTGCAAAGCTTACGAGGCAAAATATGTAGATTATTCATGGTTTATAGCCACGCGGGCAGCTGGATGGTACCCAGTGATTTTCAATTGGAAAGTTGGGACATAAATATTTCTCTATATATTACCAAGGACGGATACTAAATGAGGGGAAGGAAGCAACAAAGCTATGGAGACGCTCGCCTGGCAGAATATATTTATGTGGACACTGATGTGAATTATCAAATAGATTTATCCTCGGTCATCAGGGTAATAAAATATCTATGTTGTTTAGAAAGTCGAAGGAAAGCTGAGTAAGTATTCGTTTGTCACAATCGATGAATGATTCAAGGGTTTGGGAGGATGTATGCGAGACATTTATCTCTTGGAATGCTCATTTTATGAAAAATATGAACTCATAATACGATCTTCGAAGTGCATAAAAGATGATGCACCCATAATACTGAGCATTATGTTTATGAATAAGTGTGCAAGTAGTACTTTACTATTGTATCACAATAAGTAAAATATTTCATCAATAAAATGAAAGCAAATCAGCTGTGCCCCCTAATAGTAGTAGCAGAGTAGGTAGTAAACTATAAATATACTTAAAAAAAAAAAATATTTCAAGTTTCCGTATTTGTCGTAAACAACTACTAAGAGAGCAAAATGAAATGTTGGGAGACCCTCATGTGAAATTCTCCTTACCGTAGATAACACTAAAGTCGCCAGGACAAAGTTTTTTTCAATTTACAGACGTCTGGTGGCGTTAATACTTACATTTCTACATCCGTGATTTCAGGAAAGTTAGAAGGGGCTATCTGGAGAGTCTGTGCCATTTTGTGTCTTCATCTGTGTCATATTATGGCTATAAATGAACAAATTATAAAAATATCAACCGAGTGGCGAACTACACTACATAAGATCGCCAGCTAGTGTTTATGTTCTGAGTGTCCTCCCGCTGTCTTCGTTGTCCGAAAAAAAACGAGTAGTGAAATTTGAAACCGTA